>PJEM01007677.1:0-92084 GCA_004023845.1 Helogale parvula | reverse complement strand
TTTCATTCTTTCTCATTGCCATGTAGTACTCCATTGTGTATATACACCACATCTTCTTGATTCACTCATCAGGTGATGGACATTTAGGCTCTTAGATAAGTTTCTTAAGGATAAGAGCCTCTCCACTTTGTTAAAAATACACTTTGAAAGCTTGCCCATACTTGTGGCAAAAGAGGATATATTCAAAGATAAAGCAAACTAGAAATAAACAGTATTTCTTTAGATATTATTATAGATATTTCATTAGATTAGATATCATCATTTTGAAGCAATGGAGTGACTCCTCAAGAAACATAGGTGGATTAGTGAGATGGAGAGGTCATATTTACAAATAGTAGCCAATAGCTTACTGGAAGTAACACCCAGCTTGCATCAAAAAAATCCCCATATGAATTAACACATTAAGTGCTGATTATATTCCTATAACTAATATCTTTCTATCATATTTTAACTAGTAAAAATTAAAAGACAAAAATATGAGTTTCATGTCTGAAATTTTTGGTTTACTAGAATATGTTTCTTTAATCTCATGATAAAGTATTTTTAAAATATTTATTTATTTTGAGAGAGAGAATGGCAGAGAGGCAGAGAGAGAGGGAGAGAGAGCATCCTAATCGGGCTCTGCACTGTCAGCACAGAGCTAAACAAGGGGCTTGATCTCTCAAACCATGAGATCCTGTCCTGAACTGAAATCAACAGTTAGACTCTTAACTGACTGAGCCACTGAGGCTCCCTGATAATAAATTATTTATAGAATCTTGGATGGGACGTTGTGGATGTCATAACAAAGTCATAACAAAATTTTGATATGTGACTATGTGATATCCATGCCCTGTCCTAAGAATATCCTGACTGATTTATCAAGAGTTGTTCCCTGAGTTCCCTTGAGGGTTTATAAGTGCATCACAGAGCTCATTCACAAGTTCTCAGAAGTAAAGCCCTTTCTCTACCTTTCACAGTCTCTATGTTTCATTTCTTCTGTAGGAGGTTTGAAAACTGAGTCAGTAAATTGTATTGGAGCTTTAAATACTAGCAGACCAATGCAGTAAGGAATAGACTATAGAGAGTCTTTTTCCACTGCTAATATCAATCGTTAATTTTTATGTGTATTACATAGCATTTCACATGACTTATAATACACTTTAGGTACTTACAGTAGGTATTCATTGCAATAAAAAACCCAGTGTCTATTCAGTTTTTCTGCAAACTCTTTGAGATTATTGTTTCTTCTTTTATTGAAGTATAATTAATATACAGTATTATATTAGTTCCAGGTGCACAATATAATGATTCAACCGTTTTATATATTTCTCAGTGCTCATCATGATAAGTGCACTCTTAATCTCCTTTATATATCTCACTCATCCCCCACCCATCTCCTCTCTGGGACCACCAGTTTGTTCCCTGTATTTAAGAGTCTTTCTTCTGTGTTTGTTCATTTGATTTGATTCTAACATTTCAAATATCAATGAGATCATAGGGTTTTTGTCTTTCTCTGTCTGACTTATTTCACTCAGCATTATATCTTCAATGTCCATCCATGTTGTTGCAAATGACAAGATTTCTTTATTTTAAACAATATTACATATTATTGAATAATATTGCATTGTATGTATATGTGTCACATCTTATTTATTCATTCATCTATGAATGGATATTTGGGTTGCCTCCTTATCTTGGCTATTATAAGTAATGCTGCAATAAAAGGAGGGTGGATATATCTTTTAAAATTAGTGTTTTCATATTCTTCAGGTAAATACCTAGTAGTAGACTTATTGAGCCATACGGAACTTCTATTTTTAATTTTTTAAAAATCTTCATACTGTTTTCCATAGTAGCTGAACCAATCTGCATTTCTACCAATAGTGCATAAGAGCTCCTTTTTCTTCAAGCTTACCAACACTTGTTATATGTTATCTTTTTTATTATAGCCATTCTGACATTGTGGTTTTGATTTGCATTTCCCTGATGTTTAATGATGCTGAGCATCTTTTCATGTGTCTGTTAGCCATCTGTATGTCTTCTTCAGAAAAATGTCTATTCCAGTCCTCTGCCCATTTTTAATTAGATTATTTGATTTGGGGGTTGGATTATATAAGTTCTTCATATATTTTGGATATTAACCTCTTCTTGAATATGTCATTTGCAAATAAATATATTCAGTAGGTTACCGTTTAGTTTGGTTCATGGTTTTATTCACTGTGCAAAAGCTTTTTATTTTGGTATAATTCCAATAGAGTATTTTTGCTTTGTTTTCATTGCCTGAAGAGACATATCTAGAAAAATCTTTCTATGGCCAATGTCAAAAAAATTACTGCCCATATTTTGTTCTAGGTGTTTTATGGTTTCAAATCTCACATGTAGGTCTTTAATCAATTTTGAGGTTATTTTTGTATATGGTGTATTAAGCTGGTCCAATTTCACTCTTTTGCATGTAGCTGTCCAGTTTTATCAGAACTATTTGTTGAATAAACTGTCCTTTCTCCATTGTATATTCTTGCCTCATATGTTTTAGATTAATTGACAATGTAAGCATGAGTTCCTTTCTGGACTACATTTTATTCCATTGATCTATGCATCTACTCTGTGCCAGTGGTTTTTAAAATTTTTTTTAAATTGTATTTATTTTTGAGAGGGAGAGAGACAGAGCTTGAGTGGAAGAGGGGCAGAAATAGAGAGAGACGAAGACACAGGATCTGAAGCAGGCTCCAGTCTCTAAGATGTCAACACAGAGCCTGATGCAGGGTTCAAATCCATGGACTGGATAAAGACCTGAGATAAAGACCTGAGCTGAAGTCAGACACTTAACTGACTGAGCCACCTAGGTACCCCTCTGTGCCAGGGTTTTGATTACTACAGCTTTGTAGTGTATCCTGAAATCTTGGATTGTGATGCCTCCAACTTTGTTCTTTCTCAAGACTGTTGGCTATTTAAGTGCTTTTGTGGGATACCATCATTTCTTCAATCAGTTTATTAATGTGACTCGTTAAGTATTAACACCTTCCCTCCACAAACACACATATATTTATGTTTGGGTATATGACACAGCTCTATCATTAAGGGCTTTTGTTGTTGTTGTTGTTCATCTTAAAGGTTGTAACAGTTGGTCCAATAGAATCAATGTCCAAAGTTGTCAGGATGAATCTATGTAGAGAATCATGTGCAGACAATGAGAAAGAGATGCTCTTATTCTCTAATAGTGAGTTTGCTAACTGTAAAGACAATATATGTCCACAGTTACCTGAAGTCCTCAAATACCTGAGAATGAAGCCAACACAGATGAAAGTAGGGTACAAGAAAATTATTTTTTATGACCTTGAGCTTCTGGATCTCAAGCAGTACCTGAGTCAGCCACCTCTTTCAACTTGTACTTCTACATCTTTAACCAGAAGGATCCCAACACAAGAGTATGGAAAAGCAAAGATCCCACTGACAACTTTTTATATGTGGGCTTGTCTAAATTAGGTAGGTAGAAGGCAGTCCAGAGATTCCAAGTTGTGAGAATGACACTACATTTTACACGGAAGCAAAATGGCAGAGTAACCGTTTGCATCTGTTGTATCCAGAAATGTATACTTTTAAGGCATGTATCAAGCAAATATTAGGTTGTTGGAGTTTCTTTACCTGTTTTCTTTAAATAAGTGTTTACTAAAAGATAGAAAAACCTTGATTCAGCCTGGCCCATGTTAACACAAAGGGAAAACAAACAGCTTTACTAGTGTTTTACTGACAGCCTCAGTAGAGTTCACTCGAATAGAGTCTTCTAATAGTGAATTTTGCAGCATTTCAATCAAAAAATAAATGGAGAAAAAATAAATAAGTTAAGAGAAAATATGCAATAAAATTGAAAGCTGGGAGAAAACTGATCACACCATAAATATTTTTTCATTTTCCTTTTGACCTAACCAAAAACAACTCTTAAGCTCATTTAAATAGCTATCCACATGAGAAGTATTTCCCATCCTAGGCTATTGTTTCTCATTTTTCTGACGTAGGGGCCAAAAAGGAAGACATTGCACATGGCTGCCAATATTCTACTGTGAACTTTTTGGCTTGAGTTATGTAGTCATCTATGTGGGTTTGTGCCTTGGATCTTTCTCATCTGTGTTCTGATTGCAATCCTGCCTCCAATCTATGGCTGCCCAAAGCAACAAATGTGGTGGAAGGTCATGCTGACTGTGTATGTCCTCTCTTGTTGACACCCAGGGCAAATAGTCCAATCTTTCCACAAACTCTACACTCATTCAAGTCACATCTCTTTCCTCAGGGGACTTTTAAGAACATAGCTTTTCAAAGCTAGTGAGCCCTTTGATTGATGGTTGCTTGATGTTTGCCTTTGATTCATGCAGTGATGATGTGCTGTCCTGGGAGGATCATCAGCTACACTGAATAGATAAACATGTTGAGTGAACATGACTGTTCTTTTTGGTTTGCCCATGAATTCCTCACCTATTCTCCCAAGTGGTGGCAGATTTATGATTCCACCAATACTGAGAATTATATTCTGTCAACATAATGCAGTGATTACAGCCTAAGGATTTCAAGAAAATAAATGGTTAGAAGATGTGTTGTTCTATATTTGTGAAAAAAATTCCAAATAGTAAATATACATCAACAAAAATAATCATCCATATTTGGATGGGTAGAATTGAGTTTGTACTCACTGTCAGCAAAGAGCAGGAACAACCCTTGAGAGGATCAGTGGAAGACAGAATTCATAGGTGGCACAGTGAATGGTGAAATATACAAGTAATTATGTAACCAGCATTAAATAGTATTTGTTAGGGAACAGAGATAAGACCTATATACTTCCAATACAAACACATACCAAAGAGCGTGGCATTGTTAATATTAATTGTGTTGTTTCCTTTTCATTATGGTGGGATATACGGAGTTAGCCAAGAGCCTGTGGTAATTTTTATTCTCTAATAAATATCCAGAAGAGATGATATCTCAACACTATGAAGAATCTTCACCTTTGCTGATTGGACAATAATTGAATGCATAAGAACATCTCTCCCACCAATCATTCTGAATTTTCACTATTCTCCACATAGGCCCATGGATATAGAAAGGCATCTTAGGAAAAAATATTTGCCTGACCTCTTACATTTTAGAGTTGGGCGTGACACAGAGAGATAGAGAAAGAGAACACAGGAGGGAGGTAGAGAGGGAGAAAGAGAGAGAGAGGCAGGGAAAGAGAAAGACTGGGGGAGGGAGAGAGAGAGAACACGAGAAGTGTGAAACACAATTGATTCGTTTATTTCATAATTTACAATTAATGACATATTCTTGTTCTAGGGTAAAGAAACTGATGGGGTAAAGCTGTCATAAATTCTAAATAACCTTTAAGATAGACTCACTTACAGTCCTAGATACACTGAGAATTACTTCTTTTGAGGTTTGGTTGTAATGCATATTGTGGGTCACTGAAAAATCTAGTGTATTGTCAAAATTTCTTTCTAAATAGTTGTAGAAGTCTTGTTATGTGATGTGCCCCCCTTCCTTGAATCCAAAATACTTTAACAAACATAGTGGTGGTTAGTTAATCACACGGGGCTACCCATATGGTTCACACAATTTATGGCACTTATCTCCATGATGTTTTGGGAGATACTGCCTTGGTCATAGGAAGGAGACATTGTGACTCTGGCTTAAATACAAAATTCTTGCTTCTGAGAGAATTTCAATCTAGATGGATATGTTTCTAGTTGGCTGATATGAAAATTATATGATATTAATATATGATATTATTGATTTGATATTTTCTTTGACTATGTGCTCATTCTCAACATGGCAAACAGATTCTTTTTACAAGAGTGATAATATTTTGGCTGTGTTCCAAAACTGGGCAGGAGATCATGAATGTTCAATCTACCACTCATCATTCTTTAAACTCCTACTGAGCTAAATGGGAGTTTTGTACTTTAGCAAGCAGTGAATTAGGTTTCCAGTGATGTGAAGAGAAGAGGGCAGACAGTTCCAGATGGCTAGTGCCACAGAAGCTAAGGGTCAATGTTTGCAGAGGAAGGAGTGGGTGCAATATACAATCTCAATTATTAAAAGTCAGTAGACAGGAAAACAACCAAAACGGTAACAGATGAATGAAATGACTCTGTTGGCATGGGGAAGTGCTATAAACTTTCTTGGAGCTCCCAAGGGCAAATGTATTATTAGTAGATTTGTATCTATTAGGAGCATGCCATGAGATTCAGCTGGTATGCTTTTATCTTTACTTTTTTTTTTAATTTCATCTTCTATTTTTTAAAAAAGTTGAAATAGTAGAGCTTCATAGTTAACACATCTTTCATTATTTGAAAATAATAATTTTATAAGAACATTGGTTTTCAGTTCACCTGAATGTAATTACTTACTCCCTCTCCCAATTATACTATATGGCATTAATATGGTTAGAATAGAACGAATACATTTTTTCTTTCCAGAGGAACTGAAATTATCATACATTGCTTGCAGCCTTTCCCCCCCTTAGAATAGTTATAGTGCAATAGATATCAGCTTTGTTTCCTGTATTCTGTTGTTAATGCCTCATGCAGGATTCATGCCTGATTATCTCAATTTAGTGTTTTTAATTTAACACAAACATTAGCAAGAAGGACCAATTCACCAAACCTAATGACTGGTCATAATGCAATACAGTAAAATGTTGCTTTTTACACCATTTTTAATGCAAAATTCACCTCAAACATATTTTAAAGTTAACTTACGTCATTATAGAGTTAAGTATCATATCATTTATCAATAAACAAGAGCTCAGAGAGAAATAAACTTATCTATAAACCAGTCAAAAGAAAGGTTTATGGAAATGCATTTCAGTTGGGTGCTGAGAGACTCCAGGGGAAGAAGAAAGAATAAAATCCTTGAGAAAACTGGGAGCCATGGCTGGGAGCTTAATGAGAAAGATTTTGTGTGTGTTTGTTTGCTTCATGCACTCTGAATTGCTTTGTGAACTTGGGTAACTTACTTAATTGTCTGTAACCTAGGTTTGCCTAGCCATTAAATTAGGACAGAGCACAGGTTTAGAAAGGATGGCTGCTTTTATTAAAAGGAAGTGAATTGCTGTGTTTTGAGAAGACTGCTTTTCACCTTTGCCTGGGTATGAAGACTCCAGTAGGAATAATTACATTCAAAACTTTAAAAAATTAAGATGAATGTTCAAAAAGGGATCAGCATAATCCTTCATCTGCAAAACTAAATAAAATACAAAACCTGCACTGCATAGCTCATTGATACATGCCTGGACAGGAAGTGCACTTTAAAAAAAAACGAATTTCGTTGATCATAAATACTAGAAAAATTTCTTTCTCATCATATCAGTATAAGAAATCTTTATGAATTTCAGAAATACAGAATGTTATTCTATTGCTCATTAAATTATTTGAATTAAACTGGCACTTGAGCACTGGCCAAAGCACTTCACGATAAAAAAGTGATTAACAATAGAGGGAAGATTTAAATTTCTATTTTTAAAATATAGTTTGGGGAGCCTGGGTGGCTCAGTCTATTAAGTGTCTGATTCTTGATTTCAGCTCAGGTCATGATCTCAGGTCTTGGGATTGAGCCCCACATTGGGCTTTGCACTGACATGGACCTTGATAGGGATTCTCTCCCTCTCTCTACCCCTCCCCTGCTCACGCTCACTTTCTCTATCAAAATGAATAAATAAACACTTAAAATATGGTTTATGTGTTAGAGTAATGAAAAGACATTGCTCACATTTTTAAAGCTGTCATAATAGGGGAAATCACCATGGCCCGTGCAAAAATTAATCAAAACAGAAGAGTTCTTTCCTAGCCAGCCTCTATCGCCACCGTCTTCTGTGAACTCACCTGTTTCTAATCACAATTAAACTCTACTTTCTCACCTGTGAAATTAAAGAAGCAGTCTGAATACAAGTCATAGATTCAAATACCCACAGGGATCCAACAGGTAATATAAGTTAATTAAATGTATCAGGTAACTATTTCAGCAAATTGAAGAGTGAATATCTCTTCAAAAAATAATCTTCTGCAATTATTTCCATGCAGAAATTTGGGCCAGTACAGCAATCTTTTCTTTTATTTTTCACATGTCCAGTAACTTTTTTTATGTCAAATATCTCATTTTAAATATTAGTCTGAATGTTTTAAAAGAGGCAATACAATACATTAATAAATTGCAAACTTGGACTAAAAGCTGCCAGTTTTTAAATACTATAAGAGATTAATTTTTAGATTTCTTCTGACTAACAATCTTTGATTTTATATTTTTGTAATGTTGGAATAATATATGTAAATAGAAATTTTCTTGCTAAATGAGGATATGTGGATTGTAACCCTTCATATATACAGATAAATTATTGGGCAAGCCTTGTGCAAAAAATAATTATGATAATTTTTCTTCTCATCTCCTTTCTTCTGCTTTTAACAACTTTTTTTTTTTGGCTCAGGTGTAAAATGATTACTAAAGTGTTTGTTAATGTTGATTCCAGTAATGACTATATTACCCCCACCTCACCCTCACAAAGCAGAGGGGAGCATGGTGTCCTAGATAGAATAGAAATTTTGACACCAAAGGGGATATCTTCCCTGGCAAAAGTCAGCTTTGCCCAAAGGATGGCCAAAATTTCAGTGTATGCAAGCCTGGAGTATTAGGGATTATTTCCCTGAAAAATAAGCTTCTCGTGAACCTTAGTGGTATGTATATTCAATAAGAAACAGATGTATTTAAATGTTTTTATTTCTTTATTTAGTTTTGAGAAACAGAGAGAGATAGTGTGAGCAGGGAAGAGTCAGAGAGAGAGAGAGACACAGAATCTGAAGCAGACTCCAGGCTCTGAGCTGTTAGCACAGAGCCCAACATGGGGCTTGAACCCACGAACCGTGAGATCATGACCTGAGCCAAAGCCGGAAGCTTAACTGACGGAGCCACCCAGGCGCCCCTAAACAGATGTATTTAAAATATGAACGTCATAGGGCACCTGGGTGGATCCATCAGTTGGATCTCCGACTTCAGCTCAGGTCATGGTCTTGAGGTCTGTGGGTTTAGGGTCCCTGTGGGGCTCTGTGCTGGCAGCCCAGAGCCTGGAGCCTGCTTTGGATTCTGTGTCTCCCTTTCTCTTTGCTCCTTACCCTACTCATGCTGGCTTGCTCGCTCTCACTCTCTCTTTTTCTCTTTCTCAAAGATGAATAAACATTAAAATTATTTTTAAAAAATAAAATTAAATATGAATGTCATATTTCTTATTTAAAAAGGATAATAAACACATAAGACACTTGTGCTCCCTTATCAGCACTTCTTATCCTTACATTCCAATCTGACTGCTTAGCCATTATAATCAAAATTTTGCTCAGTGATCATTGAAGTATCTTGAAAGTAGTGTGATGACTTGTGTCATAAATCTAACGTGGACTGATATGTTCATCTTCGATGTAGTGATCTTTCTACCGCAATGATCAAGCACTCAACACATGACAAGCTCTCACCTAAATCACCCTGAGCTATGTTCTATCAATGTGAGCTTGTCTCTCTTTGCCTTGGATATATGAACTCTCTTTAAAAATTGTAAGACCACAGATTCAAAATGTTGAAGTGATCTAAACCTCGGGATATGGGCTATCCTTTGTCTAGGCAAAGATCTTCATTTATTCATTTAAAAATTTTATTTAGTTTCTTCCATCCATAAGTCCAATTCCATCCTTATCCACATATAACCTACTTTGGTCTATTTCAGATATGGCCTTAGATATTTAAATATCTTCTGAAGATGTTGTATTGAATTGCATTTTAATCTCATAACTATGATTGTGTTAGGAATCATATTTGGCTTGTATTCAACTCAACACTAAATTTTGCCCTTTATTGTTTTATGCATATCTAGTTAGTTGACTTTGACTGCTGCAACAGTACTCCATTTTATATATCTAGCACACTATTTTTATCCTTATTCCTATTAATTAACAGGCATATTGTCTTAAATTCCTACGAACACTTTCAATATTGTCATAAACACTTCAATAGGAGATAAGTTTCTTTTTAAGTTTCTTCAGGATATAAATGCAATTTAATTTGGCTAGAATGTATAGAATTCACAATAATGTCAATAGATATTTCCACACTTATCTCTAGGCAATTCCACTCACACTAAGAAAGGAAAACTGTTCCCAAATATCCATCTGATTGCAGATATTTACAATTGCAAAACTTTAGTTCTGCTAACCTTATGGAACTGCAATTCTACTTATGTTGCTTAAATTTGTATTGCTTATAATACAAGAAGATTATTTAAAAATAAATAATACTTATCTTTTATATATTGGCCATTCATATCTTTTGCATATTTTTCTAATGTATTTCCTATTTTTTAAAATTTGCTTTCAGGATTAAGTGTGTAGGAATGTATTATTAGTTTTATTTTATTTCATTTTTTTCATTTATTTTATTTATTTATTTTTGAGAGAGCGAGACAGTGTAAGCAAGGGAGGGGCAAAGTGAGAAGGAGACACAGAATCTGACACAGGCTCCAGTCTCCGAGCTGTCAGCAAGGAGCCTGACCCAGGCCTTGAACCCACAAATTGGGAGATCATGACCTGAGCCACGGCCAGTCTCTTAACCGACAGTCACCCTGGTGTCCCTGTATTATTAGTTTTAGATATTGCAACTCTTATTTCTCAGACTCTTCCCAATTACTATGTTTAACTTATAAACAGTTTTTTTCATGTTAAATAATTAATCTTTTCCTCTGTGGTTTCACAGATTTGCATATCATTAATTTACTCATTAACTCTGCAAATATGAGAGTGCTATTATGACTGGGCTCAATTTTAGGCATTTATATAATATAAATAGATGAATGAATGAATGAATGAATGAATAATCCCTTTTTTCAATGGAATTTACATATTTGTGGGGATATGGCTAATCAACAAACACATAATTTAAATTGTAATTACTTTTGTATATTTATACTGCATTTATATACAAAATTTTTAGATTGAAAAATTTAAAGCACCATGTGTAATAGGGTCAAAATATTAAATACAACAGGCAAGACCCACGTGGTCAAAACTATAAAATAAATGAAAAATATAAATTAAGAGATACATTATTTTATGGATTAAAACACTAAATACTGCTAATATATCAATTTATCTATACATTCAGCACAGTTTCCAACAATAATGTTTAGAAATCTGATTATCAAATATATGGAAAGGCAAATTACAAAGTGGGAAGACACATGTCTTTACTTAAGACTGACATTAAGCCAGAAGTAATCACATTTGTATCAGTAAAATGATAGAAGAACTGAACAGAATAAAGTCTAGAGTTGGAACTACATATATTAGCCAATTTATTTTCAACAAAGATGCCTAGACAACTCAAATTAATGCATAGACAATTTAAAATAAATCATAGATCTTAATATAAGTCTAAAATTAAAGGAGGAGGAGAAGAAAAAGAAATGGAGGAAAGGAGGGAAAGGAAAGGCAGAGGGAGGAGAGAGAAGGAAAAAAAGAAGGAGAAAGAATAAAAGGATCAGAAGCAGGTGAAGGAGGAGAAAAAGAATATATAGGAGAAAAATCTGTGTGACCTTGGTATAGGCAAATATGTCTTAGATGATGCCAAATACAAACTCTATTAAAAATGACAAATTAAATTCATTTGGTCTTCAAGCAACACTCTTAAGAACTTGAAGACATGCCATATGGGAGTCTTATTAGCGAAACATATATCTGATAGAATATTTGTACTTCAGAGAAATAAAAAACCCCAAATACTCAACACGGAGAAATAAAAAAAAATATTCTTTTAAATTAAAATGTTTATTTTAATTTTAATTCCAGTTAATAAATATACAGCATTATATTAGTTTCAGGTGTACAATATCCAACAATTCAACAATTGATATGTTCAACAATTTGACAAATTCAACAATTATGTACATTGCCCAGCACTTATCATGACCAGTGCTCTCCCTCATCCCCATCACCTATTTCACCCGTCCCCCAACCCACCTCCCCTCTGGTAACCATCAGTTTTTCTAAGAGTCTGTCTCCTGATTTGTCTCTTTTGCTCTCTCTTTTTTTCCCTTTGCTCATCTGTTTTTTTTTTCTTAAACTCCACATATGAGTGAAATCATATGGTATTTGTCTCTCTGCGACTGACTTATTTCACTTAGCGTTTACTCTCTAGCTCCATCCATTTCATTACAAATGACAAGATTTCATTCTTTTTTTAGCTGGATAATATTTGATTACATATACACATATATGTATATTTAAGGACATGTATACATATATATACACACATACATACTGCATCTACTTTATCCCATTCATCAGTTGATGGACACATGAGTTACTTTGATATCTTGGCTATTGTAAACTGAATTTTTAAAAATTAACAAACGTATTTGATTAGACAAATCACCAAAAGAGCTAGAATGGTGGCAAATATGCACATATAAATAAACAATGACATTAATCATTAGGGATACACAAATTGAAACCACAATGAGATATTACTACAAATGTATTACATTTTGAAAACAAAATAAAAAATGACATAATAATAATAATTATTATTATTATGTACTAGTAGTAAACCACATCCTGGTGAGGATATAGGAAACAGCTCCCTCTTGCATTCCTGGTAGACAAGCCTAATGGTACAACCACAGTTTGTCAATTTCTTATAAATGTAATCTTAAATTTACCATGCTACCCAGTAAACCGATCCTAATGTTTTGTCCAAGAGAAATGAAATTTTATATTAAGACAAAACTCTGTATATTAATATCTATAGAGTTTTTATTAAGTACTTTTAAAATTGGAAACCATTTTATTTCAAGCTATTGCAAAATTCTTACTACCCAAATTTGAGAACCGTATGTTGCCCTTTCACCTTTACTTGGAATTGGCATGATTTTTCTGATTTTCTAGTCTAAATTTAATAGATATGGGATAGACAATGACTCAGGTGAGGAAAAAACAAAAGAACTATAGAATTCTCTTAAAGTATGTCTATTAGTTTGACTTTTTTTCTCCTTAGGCTGACATTCATCTGCCCTTGATCACACACACACACACACACACACACACACACACTCACACTCCAGTTATGCTGCAAGTACATATACACCCTGACCTTCTCTCTCTTCATTTTGTCACTACTTTTGAATCCTATCTAGGTTGGACTTTTGTGACTGAGTATCTGAGGATGTATTTTTATATCTTAAAAAAATGTGTTGTCAATTGGCTACTAAGTTGTGGTATGGCTGTGAGCCCAGAAAAATGTTTTGAATAGAAAGACGAGGTAGAAGTTTCACCTCTGATTTTATCCATATAACCTCATTATGTAGGGATATAAATACAATTAAGTTAGAAGATGAATTCAAGGACACTTTATTAACTATCAAACTATTGCTGGCATTATTAATGGGGACTTTGCCAACATTACATACATAATGAATATATCTAAATTTGTCTCTCAACTTTAATTTACCTTTCAACCTTACCTTTCTAATACCACAAGAAAATAGTTTTGTTAATATCTACATTCAGAAAATATATTTATGGGACAGATTTAAGACAGACAGACTAGGGACTGAAACACCATGTGTTTAACATGTGGTTAATACGACATCTTTGTATTTCTAAAGAGATGTTGAAAATGACCAATACTTAATATTCAGATATTTAATATTTTTTTATTTGAAAGATTTATTCACAGCATAATTTCAATGACTTAGGCACACAGCTATTCTGGTATACTTTGTTAAAAGCTGTTATTTAAATTCCAGGTAGTTAACAGAGTAATATTAGATTCAGGCGCACAATATAGTGATTCAACACATCCATACATCATCTGGTGCTGATCACAGCAAGTGCACTCCTTAATTCCTTCCATCTTTTTCACCCATTCTCCTACCCCCTCCTCTCTGGTAACCATCAGTTTGTTCTCTATAGTTAAGAGTCTGTTTCTTGGTTTGTCTCTCTCTTTTTTTTTCCCCCTCGTTACTCACTGTTGCCATAAATTCCTGAGATAGGTGTACACAGATCTACACCAGAAGCAAACATTTTAGTATTCTTTTACTTCTAAACTCTTGGGTAGATTTTTGGGTAGATTTTCTACCTTACAGGAATGATACGGAGCTCAAAGAGTCCTTGTACTCATTGCAGCAGAGACTAATCAGCCCTTTTGCCTCCTCTCTTCAGAAGACACAGTTTAATATTTTGACTTTATATTTTAATACTCCACTGCTAAAATAGGGGCAAGGGAAGGGCACCCCCTTCCCAAGAATTCCCAAAGAACATAATTTCTCTCGAAGTCTCAGAGAAAATCTATTCTACATCTCTGCAGCCAAACATCTCTGGGAAAGTGATTTGGGTGGTAGCTGAGGGGAAATTTTCCAACCACAATGTAATTGAATAACCCAATGCTAGCATGTTATGTATACCCAATAGTTTGAAACCCCTTTCTTCTGCACACCAGAAGCTGTTTTTTTTCTCTGATCATAACTTTCCCAGTTCTTTTTCTTAGTGATATTATCCGTTGGGACAAAATGGAATTGGGGAGGATGTGAAGGTGTAGGATCAAAATGTCAGCTGGTAGCCAAAGATTATGTGATGGGGTGCAAAATTTAATTTTCCTTCCATGTGGCCAAATATCAAGTAATACTTTTATCAAGTAATACTACAAGACAGGAACAGCACCTGAAAGTTTCATAATTCTTCTTAGCCTAAGGGTCTTCTTTTAGTAATAGCAGTAAAGATAAAGAATTTAAAAGTATATTATGAATTTCTAATTACTCAAAAGAGTATTCAATAAGCACTTTTTAAAAGAAATACATGTATGTAAAATAAACTACTGTCATAAATATTTAGAGTATGTACTTACACTTTTTTTTTAATGTCAGGGCTTGACATCATTTCCTATTAAGACTGCCACAAATTTTTTTTTATGCTACCCTACTTACTTGGCAATGATGTCACTTGTGATTGAACTAGTGGCTTGAAGCCACAGACTTTAAATTATTTGAATTAAATCCTGTGATTGCATTTGTTCTCCTGGCAATTGAGTTTTATCACCACAGGAATGGTCTTGAAAATTTTTATCTATTTGACTAAATGTTGCATGTAGGAGAATATTACAAAAATACCCATATGCAATAGGGAGAAGCAAAGGTAAATATTGCATAACAGAAGGGCAAATAGATTATGATCATACTTCACTGATATATATTTTATTAGATAAAATTTGATGCAACTATATTTCCTAAACAATGTTAGTTCTATTTCCCTAATCATGGCTGAGTATAAATGAAAGAAAAAGTCATAAAATGTGGATAGAGGTAACTTACATTTATTCAGGATTGTTTTTTTAATATTGTAGGAACTTTAAAGTTCCTGTAAAGTTACTTTATAAGTGGTACTTGGTAGATTCTCAGAAAACTGTATTGAATGGAAAACATTTCTTCTGTATTCCAATCTTCTCCAATCTTCTGTTTGTTTAATTCCAGGATTTTTGTATTGTTTTGTTTTGTTTTGTTTGTTTGTTTTCCCTGGTTCTTCAACTCCTTGCCATGGTGATAGCCTTTCTTATTTTTTCTCATTGTTTTGATTTTGTATAAGAAAATAGAGTTGAGATACATAAATGAAATACCTCAACTAAAAGAATTGAAGTAAAGAAGAGTAATCCCATATAGTTTTGTTATTCATTTTTTTTACTATTTGTGCAATGAAGTCATCTAGTGCCATCATAGGCATTTTTATTTTAAAGTTCTTACTGTAATTTTATTTCATAGTGTATGTGAGTCAAAATGAGTTTCATTCAGACAGCATCTATCGACAGTTTTTCTATGCAATAGTCACTATTATAAAGACAAAGAAAGACATCCTACCCCTAGAAATCCATAATCAATGGATATAAGTATATATTGAGAACCAGAACCAGAACTAGAACTATATGATGCAAACTTGTAACTAAACATCAAGTTTATCAGAAGCAGAAATCAACTCTGATTAACTTAAACAGAAAATACATCCATTTGAAAAATATCTGTATGCTCACACAATTAGTGAAAGGCTGGAGAACAAAGATGAGAGAATCACTAAAGAGGAAAGGCAAGACCAAAATCCTCTTCAATTGCAGATTACAGGGATCTTGTTTAAAGATGATATTAGTACTAAAACTTGGCACAGTTGCCCTCATGATTCTGAAAAACAGATAGTCACTGTGTATAACTTTTCTAAAACAAAACAAAACAACTATGAGTTATTTATTAATAAATTTTATGAAGTTTTTATAGTTTGACAAAAAAGAGAGTAGATACAAGTTACAAATATCAGTAATCAGAAATGAAATAGGATCTGTGACTGCAGGCTTCTCAGACATTAAATTGGATAATTATGGAATAATATGAATGTATCTACATTTGATAAAAGATAAAATAGACCAATTCCCAAAATGCACACTATCAAAACTTACACAATATGGAAAAGATTTGTGAATAGTATAACAAAATGAATAACCTGTAATTAAAAAGTTCCCCCAAAGGAAACTAAGCCCATTGATTTATTTGGGGAATATAGCAAACATTTGAAGAAGAATAAGGATCAATTCTATCAAACCTCTTTCAGTCAATAGAAGAGAGTACAAAACTCTCTATCTCTATTATGAAGCCATTATTATTGTAATATCAAAATTGGACAAAGAGTATAAAGAAGAAAATTACAGTAAAAATACATTTACAGACCAATACACTTCATGAATATGAACACAAAAATTCTCAACAAAACAAAATATCATCAAATTGTATATTGGAATATATGTATGAATGTGTGTGCGTGTTATACACTACAACCAAACCTAGTGATTTTAACTCCCGGAATGAAAAGAAAATTCAGTATTCAAAAGTGCATCAGTATGGGAAAGATCATTTGACAAACTCCAAGAACAATTCCTGGTAAAAACTCTCAGTACAGTAAAGATAGAAGGTAACTTCCTCAACCTGATAAAGAGTGTTTATGAAAAATTTGCATCCAATATTATACTGAGTGTTATAGTGACTTAATAGTAGAAGAGTTCATAATCATAAAAGCAGCAACATTTAGCTATTATGGAGGAAGGAGTCATTCTGGGAAACAAAGAATAGGAAAAGACAAAAATCAAATAACAAAGGAGAATCTTTCTAAAAAGTCAAAGTAGAAGAGTCAGTGTCAAGAAAAAGTAGTTGAAAAAGCTTCAAATATTCCAGAGAGTTCAGTCAAAGACTAAGAAGAGTCTATTGTGTTTGCAATGAGACTGTCATTGGTAATAATACTGAGGAGAATTTCAGTAGATGAAGCAAACAGAAGTATATAATTGCCACAAACCAGAAAGTAAATGAAAATATCCAACGCATGTAAGCTGTATTCTAAATATCTTGAACAAAGAGGATATTTAGAGTGATAGAGTAAAACATGAATTTTGAAAGTGATTTTTAAGATGGGTACTTTGATGTATCTAAGTATATGACATGACAAAAGATAATTTTATGCCTGGTAGACTGTTTTCTATAAAAAGTAGGCAATACATGCAGGCGCCTGGGTGGCTCAGTCGGTTGAGCATCTGATTCTTGATTTCTGTTCAAGTCATGTTCTTACCATTGTAAGATTGAGCCCCATGTTGGGCTTCATGCTGAGCGTGCAGCCTCTTGGGATTCTCTCTCTCTCTCTCTCTCTCATTCTCTCTGTCTCTCTCTCTCCCCCCTCTCTCACTCACACATGAGTGTGCTCTCTCTTCTTCTCTGCTTCAAAATAAATATATATGTATGTATATGTATGTATATTATATATAATATTTAATATATTTTTTAATTTGGAGATACATACATCTACTGAATCAAGGTCTACAATGGTTTTAAGGACTTAGAACATTATATATTTAAAAATTACTTTTCACAGAATTCATTTATTTTGCCATTTAATTCTCAGAACCTTTGTGTAGTCTGATTTATTTTTTCTATATTGATTCTTTAAAAGGGTTAAAAGCATACAATATCATACATCAAATTAAAGATTTTTAGGAAAATCTATTATTGTTGAAATTGGAAGAGGAATTTTTAAATAGAAATGAGTAACATTATTCTTCTTATAGGTGAAGTTTTAGAGAGATAGAAGAATTGAATTAGAAACATCAGTCACTACAAAAGTATTTCTGTGATAAATCAGTTTAGATTTTTCATTTCTAGAACTGATAGCCATGAAGAATGGTCAGAAATCATTCATTTTATGTAATCATTCATCAGTGACACAATATCTATGTTTGATGAAATTTAAAAAATCTCTCTTGCTTCCTGATTGAAAATACACTCTAAGGCATGTTGAAGATGTCGTTATTGTATTCTGATAAATCTTAGCAAAGTGAAAAAGGAAGAAAAGCAAGAAGGATGGGCAAAGTATCCCTTCTCAGAGTAAATTTTAGTTTCGTATCTTTATTTTTTATCTGAGAAGAATATACATTAAATGAAACACATAGACATCAAATATATTTCAAAAATATATTTTGTAGGATAATGAAATAAGAGTGTCTTTAGACTTACTTATTGCTGATAAATCTATGTGGATTTACCATTTTACTCCTACGAGTTTTTTAAGCATTGTCTTTATACCACATCTTTGTCAGTATTTATAATGGCCCAATTTTTACTATTTTATTTAAGAATATATGGTGGGAATAAATTATACTGCATTAGGACAGCAATTTGCATTTTGGACACAAAGTGATATTGAACATCTTTCAAATTATTATTGATAATTTGTATTATCTGTCTTATTCATCCGTTTTGGAATTGCTTGATCTATAATTTTTATTGACTTTTAAAAGTTTGTTATATCATGTGGATATTAATGTAATGCATTTATGTTCTCCCAATTTATAAGTTATCTGTTAATTTTTATAGTGTGCTTTGATAATGTAGATGTTTAATTTTTATATAGAATTCAGAAATGTTTTAAGACAGTGGTCTGAAAACTGCTTGAAAATTAGTAATGTCATAGAGGCTAAAGTCTGAGATTGTGATGCCTCCCATTTTCATTTTCTTCTTCAATATTACTTTGGCTATTCAGGGTCTTTTCTCATGCCGGTCAGAGTAGCTAAAATGAACAAATCAAGAGTCTATAAATACTGGCGAAGATGTGGAGAAATGGGCACCCTCCTACACTGTTGATGGGAATATAAACTGGTGCAGCCACTCTGGAAAACAGTATGGAGGTTCCTTAAAAAACTATCAATAGAACCCCCTTATGACCCAGCAATAGCCCTGCTAGGGATTTATCCAAGGGATACAGAAATGCTGATGCATAGGGGCACATGTACCCCGATGTTCATAGCAGCACTGTCAACAATAGCCAAAACATGGAAAGAGCCTAAATGTCCATCACCTGATGAGTGGATCAAGAAGATGTGGCATATATATATATATATATATATATATATATATATATACATATATATATATCTACACACATACATACACAATGGAGTATTACATGGCAATGAGAAAGAATGAAATATGGCCATTTGTAGCAAAGTGGATGGACATGATGCTCGAGGGTGTCATGCTAAGCAAAATAAGTCAGGCGGGGAAGGACAGATACCATATGTTTGCACTCATAGGTCTAACAGGAGAGCAGGAGAAACCTAATGGAGGACCAGGGGGAGGGGAAGGGAAAAAGAGTTGGGGAGAGAGAGGGACTCAAAACCTGAGAAAATATTGAATACTGAAAACGAATACAGGGTTGAAGGGGGAGGGAAAGGGGGAAGGGAGGTGGTGGTGATGGAGGAGGGCACTTGTGGGGAAGAGCACTGGATGTTATATGGAAACCAATTTGACAATAAACTATTAAAAAAACTTTAAGTCAACTCAGTAGCAAATATATCTGTAGGCTTTTTGTAGTGGTGGTTAGGAATTGGAAAGTAGAGACGGCAGCAGACTGAAATAATTATTTAACAAAACTTTAAATAATTACTTTTCTTTCTCTTTAACCCAAAACATAATATTTATTTTGTCTTGGAATGCTACCCAAATAATTTTTCTTACCATATCCATGATTGTATAGAAAATTTACCATAAGAAGAAAGTGTTTTAGGACACTAGCATATTAGATCATTTTGTATGTATGTGCAAATGAGATAACAAGAATTTGGAATAATAAGAAGCTGGGGAAAAAAAAGAAAGCTCTGGGTTATTAAGAAATGTCCATCCTCAAAATATCCTTTGTGTAGATCCTATAATGAACAATATTAAAAGCATTTCAGACATATGGAGAACCAGTATTAATACTTGTGTAAATATATAATTATCATAAAATATTGTAAGAAAATTCATAAAGACAACATTTCCTCTATAAATAAGCATTTTTGACAATTCCATCAATCAGAAATTAATTATCATGATCTGAATTTCCTAAGTGTTAGAGGAGTCAATAAATAACCATATTATAAACAAAAATAAATGAAAATGTCTGTGGTAAGTTATAAACATAACATAATTAAATACCATATGCACACATGTAATTATATTCCAGCTTTTTGAAATTTCAAAATTCATAAAAATGCTTCTGTGTTTAATGAAAAAATGAAAATATATTTTTAGTGGCGCTATAGGCTCAAATACTTAGGATAAATATAAAGTATTAGAATCTGAAAATATTAAGTGAAGCCTTATATGCAATCATTATAGTCAAAAATATTTGACTCTCAAAAATAGCATTTCCATATGGTACAAACTAGTAGAATTTGCGGTATCCAAAAGAATCTCAGCTAGTTCCACATAAGTGTTTCCATAGCCTCTGTAGTTACTTTCTCTACGAAAGCTTTGACCATCTCAAAGTTATCCATTAGGGTTGGAATCAACTTCCAAACCCCCATTCATGTTGATATTTGGATCTTTTCCCATAAATCACAAATGTTTTTAATCACATCTAGAATGGCGAATCCTTTATAGGTTTTTAATTAACTATGCCCAAATCCTTCAGAGAAATCATTATACATGGAAATAATAGCCTTAAGAAATGTATTGTTAAATTATAAGATTTGAAGTTTGAAATGACTCCTCAAACCAGGGGCCGCATAATGGAATTGTGTTAGAAAGCATGAAAACTACATTTTAATCTCATTGTATATCTCCATCAGAGCTCCTGGGTGTCCAGGTGCATTGTCAACGAACTGGAATATTTTGAAAGAATTTTTTTTTCTGAGCGTTAATTTTTAATAGTAGGCTTATGATATTCAGTAAACCATGCTATAATGAGACAAGCTGTCATCCAGGCCTTCTTGCTCCACTTCCAGAGCACAAGCAGAGTAGATTTAGGATCATTCTTGAAGGCTTTAGAGCTTCTGGAATGATAAACTAGCATTTAGCATGGGCTTTAAACTGCATTAGCCTCTTATGGAGTTAGCCTTTGAAGCCAGGCATTGATTTCTCTCCAGCTATGAAGCCCTGGAGGGCTTCTTCTTTCAATAGCAGGCGGTTTAGTCTACACTGAAAATCCACTGTCTTGTGTAGCCACCTTCATGACTTTTCTGAGTTAGATCTTCTGGGTAATTTGCAGCAGCTTCTACATCAGCACTTGCTATGTCACCTTGTACTTGCATGTCACGGAGATGGCCTCTTTCCTTAAATCTTATGAATTAATCTGTGAGCTTCAAAGTTTTCTTCTGTAGCTTCTTCCCTGTCTCAGCATTTATAGAATTAAAGGGAGTTAGGATCTTGCCCTGGATTAGGCTTTAGCTGTGGCCAAATGCTAATGCTGTGGCTGATTTGATCTTCTATCCAGAGCCAAATTTTCTTCATATCAGTAAGAATGCTGTTTCACTTTATTATCAGTTGTGCATTTACTGGAGTAGCACTTTTTAATTTCCATCAAGAACTTTTCCTTTGGGTTCACAGCTTGGCTAATTGTTTGGCCTATCTTGGCTTTCCATATGTTTTCTTCACTTTTGGAGTTAAAATGAGAGATGTGCAACTCTTCCTTTTACTTGGACACTAAACGACTATGTAGGGTAATTAATTGGTCTAATTCCAATGTTGTGTGTCTCAGGGAATAGGGAGGCCAAGGAGACGGAGAGAGATAAGAGAGGGAATGGCTGGTCAGTGGAACAGTCAGAACACGCATAACACACAGTTTGCTGACTCACATGGGCATGGTTCATGGTACCTCAAAGCAATTATAATAGTAACATCAAAAATTAATGATCATAAGGGCACCTGGGTGGCTCAGGTGGTTGAGCCTCTGACTTCAGCTCAGGAGTTTGAGCCCTGCATAGGACTCTTTGCTGTCAGCTCAGAGCCTGGAGCCTGCTCCAGATTCTGTGTCTCCCTCTTTCTCTGGCCCTCCCATGCTCATGCCCTATCTCTCTCTCTCTCTAAAATAACTAAACATTGACATTTAAAAAAATCACTGATCATGGATGTCCATAACATAACTAACACTAATGCAATAGTGCGATAAAGTGAAACACAATAAAATGAAGTTTGCCTGTAGTTATGCCATTTGCTCTTCGGTAAACATCTGAGAAGGGGAGGGAGAAATGGGTAAAGGATGTAAATTTATAGAGACTCCTTAATCAAGCTCTCTGGCAATCTTGTAGTTCTGCTCCATATTCCTGACTTCTGTAATAACAGTTGTTCCCGAGGCCTTATGAAGTTTTATCAGCCTGTTTCATAAATACCTTCCGGAGAAGGAAGTATTATCTTAGCATCCTGCATTACCTTTAGGCAGTTATCACTCATCTACCTGCTCTGTCCCAAAAATATATTGGAATTTAGAGTCATCTTTAAAATTTTTTTTAAATCTTTATTTATTTTTGAGAGACAGAGAGAGAGACAGAATGTGAGCAGGGGAGGGGCAGAGAGAGAGAGAGGGACACAGAATCTGAAGCAGGCTCCAGGCTCTGAGCTGTTAACACAGAGCCAGACATGCAAGGCTCGAACTCACAGTGAGATCATGACCTGAGCCCAAGTCGAACACTCAACAGACTGAGCCACCCAGGAGCCTCTAGAGTCACATTTTATATAATCACATTTATTAGGTATATAAGTTAAATATATTAAAATGCACATGTTTAATAGTGTAGTTCAATGACTTCTGAAAAATATATAGTCATGTAACTATGACTGAGACACTACATAGAATATTTCCATCACAACAAGCATAACTTTCTGGTCAGTCACCATCTTCCACCCCAAAGTAAACAGTCACTAGTTTTAAATTATTATTCCCTAGTTTTGTCTGTTTTAAAAAATAAAATTCTGGGGTGCCTAAGTCACTCAGTAGCTTCCTCCTCTTGATTTTGGCTTATGGTTCATGGGATCAAGACAGCATTGGGCTCTGTACTGACAGTGCAGAGCCTGCTTGGAGTCCTCTCTCTCCCTCACTCTTTCTGCTTCTCCCCTACTTGTGTGCATGCTCTCTCTCTCTCTCTCTCTCTCTCATTCTCAAAATAAATAACCATTAAAAAATAAAATAAACTCCTATAACATACATTTATTCTAATCAATTTATTTTGTAAAGCAGAATGTTTTTGAGAAATGTCCATATTGTATGTATCAGTAGTTCATCAATGAAACTTTTAAAAAACATATGGATTTTTTAAGGCCATCAAAATAGATATTGGTACTATATTATCCTCCTCCTCCTCTGCCCCCCAACTCTCTATAAATAATTTCCAAGATCCTAAAAGCAGAATCATCTGGAGTAATAGGAAATATATTACATTACTACTTATTCTTATTCTTCTTCCTGGATTTGTTCTAAGATGTGGTAAAAGATAAAAAAAAAATTATGTCCAACACATCATATTATTTAATTAACCTGAGTGTAATTGATTTACATCAAAGACATGTATTTAAGTATTTGTAAAATATATTTTTCATCACTATGAATTCATTGCTATCCTCATCTGACTTACTATTGAAAATTCTGAAATTTGTAATACTCTGCACCTAACAAAAAGAACTTGGTTAGAAATCCCCAGGTTTCAAAATGCAGATCTCAGCAATGAAATTTCTTCCATTAGTGACAGGAAACAGTGGGTTAATTTCATGTTGGGCATAATTTTGGGGGTGACGCTAATGGAGTCACCGTCTTTGAAGTGTGAGGTATCTACAGGGTTTTGTGTGCATTGTCTTCACAAAGAGATGTTAAATCTCTAGTTTTAAATTTAAAAGCAAATACTAAGAAATGTGGACCATTAATCATGATCCTCTGGAATTTTTATTTTTCAGGTTTTGATCAAATTCATGTCACAAGAGGGTTTATATAGAGAAGTTGAAGGTATTATTCTTGACAGAAAAAAATGATTGTTGGTGGAAGGAGGAGAAGGCAGATGGTAGACAGGAATAATTTATTCAGGGAAAAAATAGTATAATTTTAAATATGATGAATATTAACAAAATAGCATAGAACACAGGAATGATAGGATTTCTCATGTAACCTGGCAGAGTTTCGAGGAAACAATTTAAAGAATAGAGGAAAATTTTCTTGAATTGCATTAAAAATGAACGCACGTCTGTTACAAATTGGTAAGGTTTTAAACTGACTTTGCATTTCTGTTTTACTTTTAAAGTAGTTTGTAACATTAATAATGAAGCCCAATTGATTTGAAAATATGTGACTATATTTATTGTTCCTTATTTGGCTTCTGTCTGGCGGTATGTTATCCAAACAATAGGCTACAATAATAGGTAAAATTCAGATTGAAGTTAGTAAAAAGAAAGGTTACTATCTACCTCTGTGATCAATTTTCTGAAATTCAATATTTTTATGGTTTATAACATGCCCAATAATTGAGTGTTAGTTAATGGTGAGTTAAGAAAATTGTTCTGCAATTTCATTTTATTTTGAAGATAATTTCTTTTGGTTGTAAGCAGTGAATATTTCCAAGATAAGTTCTTTTACCCAATAGATAAGAAGAAAGTATCTCACTCTGCCTAAATTGCCATAGGGCCACTTATTTATGTATTGACTTTTACATTTTTGTTACAGTGCTTTGTTTTTTAATTGTTAGTATATTATGAATAAGTAATGACATTTAGCTCATAAAACTTACGTATAAAGTTATTACTGCTAAGTAGGCTAAATTTGCATTTTTTTAATTATTCAGGTTACTTACGAATGTAAATGACATTTTAAGTATTAATGATATTGATGTGACTACGGCGCAATATTTTTTCCAAAGAAAATATCCCACTTATTTACAGGATGAGAAATGAGAGCTCTTAGCGCTTTTGTGGGTGTTTAGAACATAAAGATCTCAAATGTGCATGTGAAAGATTCATCAAGTATGTCTTGTAAGAGATGGATGCATAAACACTTTATAGAGAATCATTTACTTGAATAATTATTGCATTTCTTTAATTCAATACAATAAAACCTCATTTCCCTCTTGATGACTTTTCTTTAAAAGACAATTTGGCCATTGAAGGGATATTTGCATAGCAAAGAAATAGCTCTATTAAAGTAAATTAAAATACTCCGGATAGTGATGTCCTCACAGCAGATTTAGAATTTCACATTTCAGGCCAGCTGCACTGTGTTAAGAAGAAACTACAGAAGGCAAGATTACCTGAGTGAAAACCAGTGAAGAGACGATTGCAGTGGTCCAGATAAGAGATGATGATAAATTGAACTCTGATTATGGCAGTAGAAATGGCAAGATGTGTCTATATTAAAGAGGTGTTCAGGGAGTAAGTCTACACTCCTTGCCAGATAAGCAAAGAGTAAAACAGGCAGATGTAAAATCAAGATTTCTACTTTTATAAAATTGCCACTGGAATCTTAATAGAGATTACATTGAATATATCCTTAGATGCCTTTTGGTTGTATTTATATACTTATATACTAAGTCTTTGACTCCATGAGCACAGGATAACTTTCCATTTTTGTGTCTTCTGCCATTTCTTTCATCAATGTCTTACAGTCTATTTTTTAAAATTAATCCATTAATTTTTTTTTATTTTTTCAAAGGTGGTATTATAGGTGATTTTCATTTTTTTTGTTTCAAGTTTTTATTTAAATTCTATTTGGTTAACATACACTATAATATTGGTTTTAGGAGTAGAATTTGGTGATTCATCATTTATATGTAATACCCAGGGCTCATCACAAGTTCTTAATGCCCATTAACCATTTAGGATATTCCCCACCCACCTCCCCTCTCAACCCTCCGTTTGTTCTCTAAAGGTAAGAGTCTCTTATGGCTTGCCTGCCTCTTTTTTTTTTTTTTCTCCTTCCACTATGTTTATCTGTTGTGTTTCTTAAATTCCACAGATGAGGGAAATCATATGGTATTGGTCCTTCTCTGACTGACTTATTTTACTTAGCATCATATACTTTAGTTCCATCCATGTTTTTGTAAATGGCAAGATTTCACTCTTCACAGCCATTTTTGATGGCTGAGTAATATGATATTGTATATACATATGCCAGCTCTTTTTTTATCCATTCATCAGTTGATAGATATTTGGGTTCTTTCCATAATTTGGCTGTTATTCATAATGCTACTAGAAATGTCAAGGTGCATGTGCCCTTTCAAATCAGTATTTTTGTATCCTTTAGGTAAATAACTAGTAGTGTAAATGCTGGGTCATAGGGGAGTTCTAGTTTTGGTTTTTTAAGGAATCTCCATACTGTTTTCCAGAGTGGCTGCACCAGTTTACATTCCCACCGACAGGATAAGAGAGTTCCCCTTTCTCCACAGGCTTGCCAACATCTGTTGTTTCCTGTGTTTGTACTACAGTTCTTTAGAGTAAACAAATAACTGGATAAGAAAGAGTCACTTTAAGAATTCAAAACTTTATGTGGTAAAATACAGATAAATCCAAAGTAAAATGTAAATTTTCTAATAAAAGCATGGTTTAAACTCTGATCACTGAATCATCTACTGATCACTGAATCAGTGGAAATAATTGTACACTGGAGGCAGAGAAGCTTTTGATGAGAAAGTTACCTTTGACCGTTGGTGTTAAAGATGAACAGCAGTATGAGAAAAGGTGAGAAAGCAATGGAAAAAGAAAGAACAGCATGGACAAGAACCACAGACTGGAAAAGGACAGGACGTAGATCAAGGACAAGAAATGTGGTTTGGGCTCAGGTTGTAAAGTATCATGAGGCCAGCAGAAGTACCGTAACACCATGCACCAAAAAGGTAACCAAAATATTAGCATCCAAATCCATTATATCCTCCTTTATCTTCTACTATAATATAGGCAATTAACAAAGCGATGATTCGCATTTTCTTTCAAATTCTCAAGTAAAAGTTCCACATTTCATCTAAAATATAGTACCTTCAAAATATCAAACGGACATTTCATTTTAATTAGATTGGTGTCCATCATCAACTACCAGTGTAAAATGTAATAGCTTATATTTTCAAAGAAGGCCAGATACAGGCTTTTCAAATCCTCATTTTCACTATATTATATTAAAGACTGTTATTTATCTTCTAGTTTACAGAGTAAATTAAGTCTTTAATCCATTGTTTTCTATTTAGCATGAAACCCAACAGTTTAAATGTGTTTCTGCAAATTATTTTCAAATGCGCTGACAAGAACTAAAGATCAAATACAAGTTTATGGATATTAAAAATACATACAAAATATATGTAATAATTAGTTACCAACATATGAAGAAATAGCTCATTAAAGAGCTGCTAAAAAATAACCCACTCAGAAATAATTCACTTTAATATATTACTGATTTTTAAAATGCTTCCTCTCTCATTCTTTATTAATGGGGATATTTGCATTCAAATAGAGATCATTTGTTTTTAGGAATTCATCTGCTCCTGCTGTTTATTTTCCACCTACTATTCAATTGTTGGTTTATAGCACAGGCATCGGTTGCAGTGAAAATGATTAGGATGTCACTAAAGTTTATGCCTTCAGGTGAGAAATATGGTACATTCTGAGTGCAGTATAACCGGGAAACTAATGTTGTATTCATTTAAATTGTTTCAAATTAAAATAAGACGGACAGAGAAATTTAAAGAGACTGATTCATTGTTTTATCTGAACCGATATATTTCTGTATGGTATACATAGCTTTTCCCAACATGCCACCTGTTCTCCAGAAGTATAATCACAATATGATAGACATGCTAAAATAATTGCCTTAGAAAACCCACAAATTGCAGAGCTATGAGTTCAACATGTTGACAGTACCTTTCTGTTGCTCTATTGTACATGTAAATCCCTGTTTATGGGATCGGGAATTACTATTTACTGGAGGTGAATGTAAATTAATCTAAGTAATTCTGCACAGTGTTGATATATAAGGACTTTACATATTACCTATTTATCAGAATGTAGACTATTATACTTCCTGTGTCTGTAATCGGTGGAGATTTAAGTTCATGGAGAGAAAATGTGACTAGGACTGTATGCTGTATTGCCTTGTGACAAAGCCAAATGTTACAGTGTGTTCCATTTCAAGTGCAAAGCTACTAATCTAATGAAAATGTTACTGTTCTAGGCAATATGTTCTTAGTGTTATTGTAGAATACAATGGAAATGCCTGCATTAATATTACCTAGCCAGGAAAAAAACGGCAGCTAGAGAATTTAGAATTCTGATCAAGTGTGGTATTCAGAAAATTTTTAAAAAATCAGCAAAACAGAACATGGTTCTGCTAAATTGAAGAAAAACAAAGTGCTGTGGGGTGGAGAGCACCTGAAATAGGATAGGTCAGACATAGGATAGGGTACATCTCCAGCTTTAGATAGGAAGGATATTTTCAAGGACTGAAGGAAAACAATTCTGGTTGCAACCAGTTCTCAAAATTTTGGTAAGAAATTGTTTAAAGTAAAAAAAAAAAATACCTTAAATACACAAACAAAAAATTTGCTTCAACTCAATCAGAAAATAAATAGCAGACCCATTTGTCTGGATGTGCAAGTCACATATTTAGCATTAAATTCTCTCTCTCTCTCTCTCTCTCTCTCTCCTTTCTTTCTGCCTCTCTCTTGTTGCATCTCTAGCTTACTCCCCTTTGGTAAGAAAATTCATTACCTTTTTCTTACATTAGAAGAATTTATCTGTAAATACCTTCTTTCAATTTGAAATGTACCACAAGAACAGGCAATGTCTCTTCTCAGTTTATTCTTAGTCTTTTTTTCCAGCTGTAACTTATGACCTCATTGGTGGGTTGTAAATCAAATGAATGGGTCTGAGTCAACATTTTAGGCAATGATATTATTGAAATAAAATATAAAATAACATATCAGGATAATAAGGATACTGATTATACCATGAATATTTTGTTTCAGTGTGTACATGTAAGTATATATTAGAGGGGTCAATATATAGCATGTATTGTTTTTATTATAGGACACGGTCAAAATTATGCCCCTCGATCTTCATAGGCAAAGTTACAGCGATTCATCTTCCTCGTGCATGGGGTGCCTGGTATGAGGGTCTGTTTCTTTCCCTTTTTGCACTGATGACATCCTTCCCAGCTGCAGACATTCACAAATCTGCTTAGCTCCTCATTTTATCTCTGCTCTGCTACCCTCATCATGCAGCCTTTTCACACCCAGCTGTGGAGAGTCTGTGCTGCAGGGCTCTGGGCTGTTTTCTGGGTTATTTACCCTGATGTGGATGTTATCTAGTTGGATCTGTGGGGTAAAGTGAGCTTGACATCTTCCAACCCTGCCTTCTTCCCATTTATATAAAATTTAACATACACATTTCAGTTCTATATATTGTGCACATATGTACAAATATAAATGTAGAATTTGGAATTTTAAACACTAAACGCATATTACAATCTACTTAGGGGGAAAAAGGGGTAGCAGTGGGATTGGAAAGGATATAGAGAAAATCTACTGATTCTGTAAACCATTATTTGTTTAAAAATACAGGAAATTTAGGGCCCCTGGGTGACTCAGTAGGTTAAGCATCCAGCTCTAGATTTTGACTCAAGTCATGATCTCACAGTTTGTGATTTTGAGTCCCTAGTCAGGCTCCACACTGACAATGCAAAGCCTACTTGGAATTCTCTTTCTCTCTCTCTCTCCTCTCTCTCTGCCCCTTTTCCCCTCAAAGTGAATAATAAAAGGAAAAATATAAAATGTATAAATGGTATTAAATATATAAAATATTAATATTTGACAGACCTGGGTGCGACCTTACATTGATTATTATATTGTACTCATTTTTGCTTGAAAACGTTATTAAAATATTAAAAATAAGAATGCAGCAAAGACACAGAGAAGCCTAATAGTTATTGGCAAAGTGATGTGGCATTCACCACTTAAGTTATGCCCTTCAACACACAATCTTAAATTCTATTGACTTCAAGAGGGAGCATATACTCATACCTTGAGGAAAGTTTTATTTCTAGGGAGTAAGATACTTGTGACAAATAATAGAAAATTATTCTCTTAGGGAATAGCATAGAAGTCAGGGTGACAGCTGAATAACCTACTATTTGTTCTCTAACAGTGTTTGGGATTACACCAGGCATCTATATTTTTAGAGACAGAAAATTTAGTGATACTGTGTGGCACTCCGAGGGCATAATCAGCAGTAGAAGTGAGGTATGGAGCACATTTAAGGAGGTGGGCTGTGGCTGCAATTAGGTGAAAATAGTTTCATTTTCAGGCCAGTGTGAAGATACCAGATAACCATAAACTCTTTTACACATTGCAAGTTTTACACTTTACAATTTGATTGAGAAGAATATTAATTTTTTCCTTTCTTTTCTCTACCAAAGTCCAGAAGTGTTATTTGCATATGGCAAAGATAAAGAGAATATTTGATACACTTAAAATGCTAGTGAGGAAAGATTAGAACAAAGTGCCAGGAGATTTGATCTACTACTCAGTGGATTTATAAACTAAAAGCATGTGTGTGCACACTCACACATGCTCACATACTTTTTACCAAAGCAGCTTAACAGAATCTCTTAAAAATGGTACTCTCTAGTTGTGGTAAAGTGAAAGGTGGGGCAAATAGACACCTTCAAGAATTTCTCTTCTCTAGAGTTTTTGGTATAATTTCAAGAATCTTTATTCAACAGTTATGTTTGCCCTATATATGTATGCCTGATCAGTCAATGTCTGGAAAAAATTATTATCAAACAATTTAGGAATATGTTGGAACATGGATATGGATTCTTTAATCAATAAATGTCCCACAGGACCAGAGAGATCCTCTCCCTTTCATAGTACATGCACAGAAACCTTGGAAATGAGATATCCCTATAAGTCTTATAGGAGAAATCTGGTTTTGTTGAGGTTAAAACGTGAATGATATGCTAAAAAATCTGTGAGGTATTTTTTATCTTGATAGAAGATATTGACCCTGACATCTGAAATCACTCTTTTTAAAGCTATCTAACATACAAATCCCAGGATTAGTAAGGTTTGAGAACTAGATCTACACCTTCATTCTAAGATTTTTTTACAAAAAAATATTTTTGTCTAGCAGACATTTTTAATTTTTAAAGACTTTATATAAAAATGGTTGTCTAGAGCTAGTTATAATTCATAACCAACATATACATTTTTATCAATTTTTCACTTTGAATAAATTGAGAAAACATACCAAAAACCAGTTACAACGATCATTTATATTGCTCTTTTAGATCCACTTATTGCGTTTGAAAGGTTTTTAATTTCATGTGGACAAAAAGTATTTTCAGCACATGTGTAAGTATGTTAATAGTTTAGTAGAAGAGAAATTTCTGGACCTAGACTTTGGATGCATATTTAGTATACAGTATTTGTACCCTTAAAGTTTGCCCTAAATCAGAAGGGTTTCTTGAAGTATCAATACTTGTGAATCCATGGGAAATAATGCAGAAACTGCTTAAATCAATAAATAATTACTCAATATGGCAATCTTAAACTGTTCTTTATGTCTTTGAACAGTGATTAGCTTTTTTCATTGACAAGAAAGAAAGGAAGAAAGGAAGGAAGGAAGGAAGGAAGGAAGGAAGGAAGGAAGGAAGGAAGGAAGGAAGGAAGGAAGGAAGGCGGAAAGAAAGAGAGAAAGAAAGAAAGAAAGAAAGAAAGAAAGAAAGAAAGAAAGAAAGAAAGAAAAGAAAATTTCTCATTTATACTACCTTCTCTAATACTTCCATAGGTAATCTCATCCATGCTCATAATACCATTTTAAAGGCAACTATCCAAAAAAATATATGTCCCACTAAGTTATCTTAATTCCAGAAACTCATGTTCCAGATGATATCTCCACTTATAAATCTCATAAAAGTCAAAATGTACTCTTAATTCCAAAATTAAACTCTTAATTCTTAAACAACACACACAGACACCCCGCCCAGTACAACGGACACAAAGATGACAAACCTGTTTAGATCTAAGCCTTCATCACTGCAGTCAACGACACCACCACCACTTCAGTGCTCAGGTTGGAAACACAGGAGCCATTTTTACCTCATTCCACACATGCAACACAACTGTAGCTTGTACTGATTAACACTGAAAACAATGTCAACTTTACAACAGCTGCTGATCTCCATTGTCATGTGCTTAGAACCAGGAGTCTTTAGGTTTCTCCAAAATAAAGCAATAACTTCCTAACTGATCTCTCAGGAGGTTGATTTCTTTGCCTTCTTTTGCTCACTTTTGCTAGAGCAGGTAGTATGTCTTTGTAGTATAAATCTGATTGATCTGCTTAAAATCCTTAAATGTCTGCTGATTGCACTTGAATCTAGTCTTTGATGCTTTTAACTTGATATTGGGCAAATTTTATGCCTATTTCTCTGTGCTGCAGACTCGCTGGTATGTTTTAAGTTTTTAGAAATGTAAAGCCTTCTATATCCTCAGAGCATTTGCAGGTAGCTTTCCCCCTTTCTCTGATCTTTGATGGCTCCATCACATGATTTGGTCTTGGCCACAGTGTAACTTTGTCAAATAGCCATTTCCTAATCAGTCTATCCAAAGTTAAGTCCTTATGTTTTTCTCAAACTGATTTCCAGCATATTTCCCATAACCTGCTTATTACAATTTGTAATTAATCTATGTGTCTGTTCACATGGTTTGTTGATATTTTCATCTCTCCCAGTAAAATTGATTTATATAAATACTGAGGCCATTATTTTTTTAAATTTATCCCTATTTCTGTCTCATAGATCCTGGCAACAGAGTATAGGGATGAACTTATTTGTTGAATGGATCAATAAATGTCTTATTTGATGCATGATTTAAAGACTTGCCAATTTGTTAAAAGTTTTCATGGAAAAATATAAAACTTTATTTTTGGCTTGGGAGATCCTTATACCCTACATTTTGTTTATAATTGCCTGTCATCTATTAGCATAGCAAATATGATATACAAAGAGGGAATTTGAGATGTGTTAGAGTCAAAAATTTACCTGTGGAGACTATACTTGAAAGTAGAATACATACATGTGTGAGCACCTGGAAATTCAGAAGACTAGAACTTACCTTGTCCTACACATTAATAATTCAATATTTTGCATTCTTATACAGGGCAAAATCTTTACCCATAGAATACTTAAGGAATGCAAACTAGCTCTGCTAAGACACAGAGGGGTTCTTCCATGATTAGGCTGCATCTGATTAGAGCTGATTATAACTTGCCTGTTCGTCCTTTTCACTTCCCCTCCCACCTCTTACTTCCCCTCCTCTACTCTCATCAGATACAAATATGGATCAGCCCAAAGGTATTGGACCGCATGGCTGGCAAACAGCAGTAATCAACAGAAGCCTCATTATTGCTCTAGAATCAGCTGCCTGCTGGGGTTTAACCAATTAATCTTCCCCCAATAATCAAGAGATTAGTGCAGCTTTTTTTAATCCACGATATGGGCTTATATTTGTCCTCTACCCACGCCTTCTCATTACTCCCACTAATTGTACATAACTAATGTTCTACTAAATTTCCATTACATGGACTCCCCAGACCTGCCTCTTTTTCTGATAAACTTTTATAACAGTGGTGAAATTTCACAATACTAAGAAATGTATTGTCATCTTTTCACCAAACACCTTTCTTGAAAAGAGAAACTTTATCTCTGTCTGTGGGTCTAGTCATTTAGTTCACCGTATCTAGCTAGATGAAAAACAACAGTTCATGTCTACACATTTCCATTTGTATCCCCATGTTAATATTCTCAAAGATGTGATGGACCAGTTTTTCAGGTTTGTTGAATTTATGTTTAAGGTGCATAAAGAATAACCTAAGATAATATTTCCAAATGATTCTAAAAGATCATTCTCTCTCTCCCTCTCTCTCCCTCTCTCTGTCTCTCTTTCACACACACACACACACACACACACACACACACACACACACCTGTCCAGGTGAATAGCACTTAAACTTACTAATCCTTATTTCATTTCACTTCTATACCTAAACCTGGATGTAGATGATTCAGAACCTTTAGAAATGCATCAAGTATTGCCATGAACAAAGGAGAAATCGTTAAGTCAACATGTATTAGGTAAACCTGTAAGGGTGAATTTTCTTATATACAGAACAGTGTTTTTCAGGCATTGTCTCTAGATCCTTTATCCTAAAAATTAGTTATGCTGGAAACTAAAATTAGCAATTAAACAGATAAGAACAGACACTATTACTGGATCCTAAGCTGGAGGCATCATAATTCCAGACTTCAAGTTCTATTACAAAGCTGTAGTGCTCAAGACAGTATGGTACTGGCACAAGAACAGACACAAAGATCAATTAAACATAATAAAAAACCTAGCAATGTACCCACAACTATATTGTCAACTAATCTCTGACAAAGCAGGAAATCATCTCCAATGGAAAAAAGACAGTCTTTTCAAATATATGGATGTTGGGAAACATCCAAAAGAATGAAACTACACTATTTTCTTACACCATACACAGAAATAAACTCAAAGTGGATGAAAGACATAAATATGAGACAGAGTACCATCAAAGTCCGAGAGGAGAACACAGATGGTAATCAGCCATAGCATTTTCTTACTAGATATGTCTCTGGTGACAAGGGAAATAAAAGCAAAAATAAACTGTTGGGACAAGATCAAGATAAGAAGCTTCTATGCAGAGAAAGAAACAATCAACAAAACTAAAAAGCCTATGAAATGGGAGAAGATATTTGCAAATTACATGTCTGATAAAGTGTTAGTATCCAAAATCTATAAAGAACTTAGCAAACTCAACACCCTAAAAACAAATAACCTTGTTAAGAAATGGACAGAAGACATAAATAGACATTTTTCCAAGAAGACATACAGATGGCAAACAGATACATGAAAAGTTGCTTAACATCGCTCATTATCAGGGAAGTACAAGTCAAAACTACAGTGAGATTTTGCCTCACACCTATCAAAATGGCTAAAATTAACAACACAGGAAACAACAGATGATGGTAAGGATTGGGGAAAGGGGAACCATCTTAACATTCTTGGTAGAAATGCAAACTTGTGCAGCCACTCTGGAAAACAGTATGGAGGTTCCTCAAAAAGTTAAAAGTAGACCTGCCTTACCAGCCAGAAATCGCACTACTAGGTATTTATCTAAAGTATACAAAAATGCTGATCCTAAGGCATACATGAACCCTGATGTTTATAGCAGCATTATCAACAATAGCCAAATAATGGAAAGAACACAAATGGCCATCGACTGATGAACGGGAAAAGACGAGATGATAAATGTATACAAAAGAATATTATTCATCAAAAAGGATGAAATCTTGCCATTTGCAACAGCATGGTTGAAGCGAGAGTATATTATGCTAAACGTAGTAAGTCAGTCAGAGAATGACACATACCATGTGATTTCACTCGTATGTAGAATTTAAGAAACAAAACATGAACATAGGGGAAAAAAAAGAGAGAGAACAGTAAGCCATAAAACAGACTCTTAACTGTACGGAACAAACTGAGGGTTATTGGAAAGGAAATGGGCTTAAGGATGAGTTAAATGGGTTATGAATATCATGGAGGACACTTGTGATGAGCACTGGGTGTTATAGGTAAGTGATGAATTACTACATTCTACACCTGAAACTAATATTATACCATATGTTAACTCAGTGGAATTTAAATAAAAACTTGAAACTACAAAAAAATAAAGTTAGGATTAAAAATCCAGCAATTTCTATTTATACAAAATTAGTGAATTCTATTTATATAAAATTTTTTGAATCAATACTTTGTGACTCAATTAAAGGAAATGTTGGGAGGTTTCTTATTTCATTTGTGTTTTAGAGCTATACCCAAATTAAATACTGGGTAAATTAAGTCTTCCATAATAATTTTTTAAGTTTAAATGTGACAACTTCAGAGTCCTAGAAATTCAAATTTTGTATAAAGGGTCCTTGAGGCTGTTTTTCATTTTTTACTATTCATTAAATATCCATATAATGCATATAAAAAACAAACGTATCAGAGAGACCTGCATTGGAATTCCAGCCTTACTGGAATTATAGTGAAAGTTTCAGCAAGTTACTGAAACTCTCTAATCCTCAATATTTTTCATTAGGAAAATGGAAAAAATAATATCTCTTTTCATTCATGTAAGTACCACGAAATTAGATAAGAGAATATAGGTATATTTCTGGTGTCTGAAGAGCTTAAAAAATAAAAATTACTAATATACCATTTATAGTTATTGTAATTTAACTGATTATGTGTTTTCAGATTTTTAGCCCTGGACATTTATATAGATATAGATAGATGATATACATATACATACGTATACATATACATACACATACATACGCAGTAAGGGGCAACTATCCTGACTGAACTGGAAGTAGGAGAAAAGAGCTCTGCCACTCAATTTTAGTCTATTCCCATTGCCCATTGGTAAATGAGTGTAGGTGTCCATAATGCATATCCACCAGGGTCCCCCCAGAGTGCAATCTGAAAAGGACTCACTTGTGTAATTTCTCTTATTATGACTGTGTGCTATACTGAGATATTTATACCAACACTAATTCATGATCATGTTTATATGACCTGTGGGTGGAGTGTCCTGAAGCAGCAGACCAAGCAAAAGTCAAAGTGGTGGTATGAGTTTCTTTATTTCAAATTTGTCATTTAAAAATGAATAAAGTGACTAAGGACTCAGATATTACTAGTATACCATGAGTCACTGAAATATCAGTGATATGGTTAAATAAATCACTATTTTACATTTCAATATTAAAAAGAGAAAGAAATACTCTGTTATCTTACCAACTGACCACAGGTAAGCCACTATGTCTTACCTTCCTCTTTACTTTCCAGAAAAGTGTTCAAATTTGAAGGAAAAATTTATAGAAATAGTATAATCTAGCAAAAATGTATCTCTAAAGGTATACAATCAAATTATGAGGTGCCTGGGTTGCTCATTCAGTTGATGACTCAGTTGAGCACCTGACTCTTGATTTCAGTTCAGGACGTGATCCTGGAGTCCTGGTATCAAGACCTGTGTCAAGCCCTATGTCAGACTCCACCTTGAGTATGGAGCCTGCTTGGTTTTCTCTCTCTCCCTCTCCCTCTGCTCCCTACCCTGTTTGCTCTCTCCAAAATAAAAAGAATAGATAAATAAAGGATACAACCTAATTTCATTCTCACACATTAATAACAATATTGATTATAGCATATTTTTATTATAATCCAAAAAAATCAAATAGGAAAATATGTATTTTATTTTAAATCACAAGATATTTGAATTTAACATCTGAAAAAGACAGCTCTTTTTTTAACTTTTCAAAATTATTTTGATGGATTTTGTGTGTGTGTGTGTGGTTTGTCTTTCGTTTCTGTTTGAGACAGATTTCTAGAATGCTAAGGATAAACTCATAATGATGATAAGTTTATAGTTAACTTTTATTGTTCTCATCTAAATATTTTCCTAATCAAGACATGAGACATTCAATGGATCTATTCAATCAGTTTACAGTAGATAAGCTTGATTTTGCCCCTGGCTGAAAACTTTCATTTTTTACTGGTGATAGAAATTGATATTTCACAAAACTCAATAAATTGTCAAGCATATTGTGCCTCGATGACAGAAGGGTGGTTCATTTTTGTAGCATCCTTTACTTGAGAATATATATAGCTATTAATCTTTACTTTTTTCTCACTGACATAAATGTAAGGCTTATATAATAAATCAATAGCATTTGGTGTCTGTACAACTCTCTTTTGTATTTTGGTAGTATACACTATCAAAATAGTGAATCGTATTGGTATTTTGATACGATTACCTTTCACCTTTTCTGTATAGCCAATTTATTGGCTTAAGAGGTAGTTAATGCTTTCTAGTTTATATTTCACTATCATTTCTATATCAACCAGGGAATGGTTGATAAAGCTGACGTGTTAGTTTAAGCAACTCTGATGAGTTCAAAATCTAAATTGTATTTTACTGAGTACCTACCATGTGCCAAGGAATGCAAGTGCCACTTTTGGTGACTTAAATGATTTGGAGCATCTTCTGATTGCAACTTCTAGCTGGATAAGTTCATAGTAAATAGAATCTGAAAATTAAACTTATGAGTATTTCAGATTCCAGGTAGAAAAACAACCACTTAGGGGGCACCTGGGTGGCTCAGTCTGTTAAGCTTCCAGCTTCGGCTCAGGTCATGATCTCATAGTTCGTGGATTCGAGTGCTGCATTGGGCTCTGTGCTGACAGCTAGCTCAGAGCCTGGAACCTGTTTCAGATTCTGTGTCTCTCTCTCTCTCTCTCTGAACATACCCTGCTCGCGCTGCTTCTCTCTGTCTCTCAAAAATAAATTAAAAAACATAAAAAAAGAAAACCACTTAGAATGGAAGATATATTTTCAGTAAATAATGAATACACTATAGATATAGTTTACTTCTTTATTATTCTATGTTTCCAAAAAATGCCATCAATAAAAGGATAGATGCAAGAAAGTAGAAAGGAAGGAAGGGAGAGTGGGAAGTAGACAGGAAGAGAGAGGAAAGGAAGAAAGGAAGGAAGAAAAAAAGAAAATATTTCTTTTTATGCTACTTTGGATGAAGTGCTGCCTGTAGAGACATAAGACTTGGATTCAAGTTCAACTCTTAACATTTTCATTACATTGGAGCAAAGACAATACAAACTCTTAGCCTCCAATTTCTTATCTGTAAAATGAGTCTAACAATAGCAGTTATGTGAAAGATTTGGCAAAGTTCATAGAACACATATGAAATGCATTTATAATTATATCCTAACATTGATGGTTTCTTTTTTAAAGCCATTAACTCTTTCTTTATACAAGTTCTGATGGCCATGAGAGAAGATAATCTTATGGAAACAATTTTATAAAATTACTACAACTGAAACCCACAGAAGCAGTAAGATGAATAAAATAGATGTGCATATGTTTATGTAATTGTATGCATTTCTGAGGACTTCTTGGCTTATTTCTTTGTCACGTGCTTTTTAGTTTTTTAAGAAATATTTGTATGATGTTTTCTGTATAATCAGATTATAAACACTGTCATCATGATGAGCCCAGGAAATACAGAGGCTTATGGGCACAAAAACACAATATAGGAAAGATCACATACTACTTCATTTTTAAAATGATTTAAAGAAAAAATGGACATCATAGATGATTTTCATTTATCCCGTAAAGTATCAAACAATTCTAGAGGCTAACCTCTAGAATTATCACAGAGTGAATTGAAACAACCTCCAAGGGACACAGTTAAACAACAAAAATTATAGATGCCTGCTGTATTATCTGCTGGGCGTCTTTTCAAATCAGGGCAATCCCAAATAGAGCTCATTGTATGGGTCTTTGTGAAAAGAACAAGGGGCTCTATCATGCTAAAGATACCTGTTGAGAGAACAAGATGTAATTAAGAAGTATATCAGAAGCTTCTGAGTGTTCAGAAACACATAAATACATTATTTTTAAAAATAAGTAATTGATTAAGTAATTAATGGATATGCTTTGATTTTCAATACTGATTTTCCCCATTGATAGCTTTCATATGTTTTTGCTATGCATTATAGCAGTCACTTAAAGACATAATGCCAGTTTTAATGGTTTATTAGAATAACAGAGTATTATTTTTCTTAACATTCCTAATCTTACTGGAATGCTGACATTCAATAGTATTTAATTTGGTCTTTTGATCATGGCTCCCTGTTATTGGTATTGGTGCATTTCAGTTTTGTTAATAAATGTTTAGATGTGTTAAGCGTCCTAACTAAACTTCTTTGGCTCTGATGATATCAGAGTTGGAAAGAAGTATCATCATGATTTCAATTGTTGGAGATTTATAAGACCTAAGCATTTGGCTTGGATGACAAGCCTATTTTATAAATATGCTGTAGTTTCTTTGTACTTGCCTAGCTAGGAATTAGTAGCAGCCTACAAGCATAAGTATGAAGTCCTCTATTCTGCTTATTAACTATTTTAGAATCCTTATTTATTTACCTGCAAAATGGAATTCTAGTACCTTGTTGTTAAAAGGATGAAATGAAATAACAAATATAAAGTAAATAAGTCTTAATTTTTCATTCTTGTTATTCCTTTTATTTTTTCTCCTTAAACTAAACTTCTATTCAATGTAGTAAAAAGAACTGAAAACTTACACAAGATACATTTTAACACACACATATACATATAAAACATATATGCTACAATATGTTTAATTACACATATATTATGTGCATCAGGTATTAATGGACCCCATGAAATATAGTTACATGTAATAAAATATGTATCACAGGTTTAAGGATATAGATGTGCAGCACATGTTTCTGATACTATTAACCCTAAAGATTTCAGCATAGGAATATTAAATACTTCTGTCTTGCTGCTCAGTAGTTTATGCTACCAATAAACAAAACCTAAGACAAGTGAGAATGTTAATTTCTTTGGCGTCTAGAAGGTGCATCCCAGAATCTCTTAAATTCTGTTAGGAAGTACATTTAAACCTGAGTAGCATAGTGATGCTGTATCCTCCAAGCACATGGTATTTTCCAAAACACTGTCACCCCCCATGTGAGTGTTTCCAAAACACTGTCACCCCCCAAATGAGGTTTGCTTGTGGTCAGTTTGTTTGTTCGACCCGTTGACAGCAAAGAATGTAGTCAATATTTTATATGATTATTAATAAGCAGTGTATTTGATTTGGGATGTCAGAATTTTCACTCATGATAACATTCATCAAAAATATACTAATCTGTTTCCCACAAGCATAATTTGAGTAAAGACTGAGTATCAACTAATCTGGAATGTGTGGTAACTTGGTGACAGCTACAGCGCAGATTGGCTCAGCAATCATTCTGATGTATTTTGCAATTATTTTCAATCATAGATTTTCAACAGTTCTTGTAAATGCCAGGCTAAAACCTGGGACATCATTTTCTGATTTGATAATCATCTCCTTGAGAAGTTTAATCTTGAAAGGAACACTGCTGAGCCGCAAGTGTCTGTAAGTGAGCGAATGGAGATCTCTATTAACCATGTGTGCAGTTCTCCGCAGATGCCATATTTCCTTCTTTTTCTGGCAACTATTTTGAAAATGAATGCTACTTATCACAATGAGGGATGGGGAATAAGTAAATCACATGTTCTTAAAGCACAAAACTCCTCACATTTTGTACTTTACGTGTTCTCTCATTGCCTGCATTTATAAAAGTAAATAACGCCTTTTTCTCTCTATGTATATATAAAGGAAGAGAGTCCAACGTTTCTTAAGACAACTTCAGTTTACCTTTTATAATTTATTTCGTATCACTGGGAGCAAAATATTTCAAATTTAAATCATGTGGTAGACGTTTTCTTAGCCCAGAGAATTGCATTTGTTCTGGTAAGGAATGAAATAATTGTTACGGAAAAAAGAAAGGAAAAACTTTTTTTTTCACCAACGAGAGAAAAAAACGAGCTCAATAAATGCTTGAGAATATGGAGATTTGAGTCAACAGCTTTCAACTTTGTCAGAACCAAGATCCTCCTTTTACTTATTCTATCATACATGTTTTAATAAATTTATAGAGATATAGTTTACCTAAGATAAAATGGAAATGCTATAAGCATACAATACAATGACTTGGTGAATATGTACTTTATCTATCCAAACGCAACAACAATCACAACCCAGAACACTTGCAGCACCTGAAAAAGTATTCTTGTATTCCGCTGCAGTCAATGTGGACATGTCTTTTCCCAGGTTACCTTCGATCTACTTTCTTTTACATTGATTAATTCTATCTTTTTTGAATATCATATAATTGCAACCATACAGAATGTTTTTTTAAAAGATCTGGCTTCTTTTACTTCAATAATATTTTTGAGGTTCATCTATGATGGTACACCAAAACAAATATTTAGTAGCAAATATTTTATGATGCTCCACTTCTATGATAAAATGATCTATAAATATGTCCTTAATGTAGAATAAAATTAATTTTTATGACTGGATATCATATGAATCATAACATGTAATATACAGACATACCTAAACCCATGAAATAGCCAGATCCCAGTGGCTATGACAGAAATGATAATGAAGCCCTTCATCGCTTTAGAATATCTCTGTTTACCCCAGGCAATATCATTTGCATTAAAATCTAGTTTTTTATATTTATTATAACTATTCCAGTTTTCTTTTGATTAAAGTTAATATGGCATGTTTTTTCATTATTTTACTTTTCAATATCTGTGGCCTTATATTATATATTATGTTTATATTTAGCATAATTATTGATAGATTTAAGTCGATCATCTTGCTATTAGTTTTCTCTTTGCTGCATCTGTTCTTTGTTTCCTTTTTTTTTTTGTCTTCTTTTTAATTCAGGTTTTTTAATGATTCCAATTAATCTCCATTTTTGGCTTATAAACTATAAACTTTGGTGCTTTAGGGTTTCTTTAAAAAAATAATGTTTATTTTTTAGATAAGGAGAGAACATGAGCAGAGAAGGGCCAGAAAAAGAGAGAGACAGAGAATCTGAAGCAGACTCAGTGCTCTCAGCGAAAGCCGGGCATGGAACTTGAAACCACGAACTGTGAGATTACAACCTGAGCCAAAGCCAGGTGCTCAACCAACTGAGATACCCAGGCATCCCTGCTTTAGGGTTTATTGTATATATGTAACATCATATCATTTCAAGTGATATACTTTGTTGCACTGAACTTTTTAGATCTGAGGTTACAGTTTTCATCAAATTTGGATACTCATGGGCTGTTTTTTCTTCAGTGAATGTTTTATTGTCTCTTTTCTCTATCCTGTTCTTTGCGGGAATCCAATTACCCCTTTGTCAGGCACCTGAAATTACCTCACAGTTCACAGATACTCTTCACTTTTAAGGATTTCTTTTTTCCCTCTGCGTGTTTAATTTAGTTTCTATTGCTGTGTCATTTACATTTCTTTTTTTTATTTTTTTATTTTGAAATTTTCTGTCTGACTTTAATTCATTCAGTGCATTTTTCTTCTTGGTAGTTGAAGTTTTCATCTCCCAGTTTTCTGAAGTTTTATTTTGGGTCTTTACAAATGCTTTCAATGTTTCTGCTTTACTTTTTTACATATTGAATTTGTTGTAACAACTACTTTAATATCTTTATCTGCTAAATCTAACATCTATGTTAATTCTTAATCCATGTTGGTTGATTGATTTTTCCCTTAAATATTTTGCTGCTTCTTCCTGTACCTGATAATCTATGATTAGGTTGTGAATTTCACCTTGCTGGGAACAAGGGTGTTAGATACTTTTGCATTATCATAAATATTCTTGAATTTCATTCTGGGACACAGTTGATTTTCTTAGAATCAGTATGATCCTTTCATGACTGTTTTTAAGATTTATTTGGCAGAATATAATCAGTATTTAATGTTGACCTAATTATTTCCTCCTACTGAGGCAAGACTTTTCTGTGTACTCCACTCCATGCCAAATGAATTATGAGATCTTCCCAACTGGCTGGTGAAAATAGGCACACCCACCATGTGTGAATGCTAGGTATGTGTCTTCTGACACTTTTATATTTTTGTTTTGTTTTTAAGCATCAAGTAGTTTTCTCACCTGTGTACACTAATGATTCTTTGCTGAAAACCTGGGGAAGATCCTCTGCAAATCTTTGGTGTTTTTTGTGAGCTTTTCCATCTCTGGAACTATGTCTAGTAATCTCTAGTTACCTTATTTCCCCAGGACCCTAAACTTTGTCTTCTAAACTCAGAGAGTCTACCTCCAGCTGCATGTGTTCACCGCCCCATCCTGCAGCCTGGAACTGTGTCAAAGCAGTAAGCCGGGGCAATCATGGGGCTAATGTCTTTTGTTTCCTGTCTCTCTGGGATGTCTCTCCTTTGTTCCCTGATGTCCAGATTTTGAAAAATGTTTCATAAATTTGGTTTGGTTTTTCACTGATTCTTACAGCTGCGAAATTCTAGTTCAAGTAAATCCCAGTTTAGCTGGAAGCAAAAATCAGGTTTGGTTTTGTTTTAAGAATACTTTTCACTGGGTAGAAACCCCTAAGATTGGCAGTTACTTTCTTTTAGCTTTTTGTTATATACATGGTTCTATCTCCTAAAATTGTATTCCTTCTTTCTTTTTTTAAGTACTCTCTACACCCAATGTGGGGCTCAGACTTGCAACTCCAAGATCAAGAGTTTCATGCTCCACTGACTAAGCCAGCCGGGAATTCCTGAAATTGCATTATTTCTTGAGAAGCTAATTATCACTTCTCTTTTTTTTCCTGTGGAGATATATCTTTTTTTTTTCTTCCTGCTGCTTTAAAGATTTTTTGTTTGTTTGTTTGTTTGTTTCACATTATGGCAGCTTATAACCTATCTAAATATGGTTTTCCTTTTACTTACACTTCTTGAGTTTGTAATAATTCTTGATTTTATACTTTGCTGTCATTTGCATTTTTGAAAACTCTGAGCCATCATCTCTTATACTGTTTTTTTTTCCTCATTCACTCTCTTCTTTGTGAGGACTTTGATTATCAGTATGTTAATCCAAAAATGATATTGCCTACATCTCTCCTACTTTTCTCTGATTTTCTAACTTTCATCTTATTGTGCTTTGTTTTGCATACTTACTCTTACCTACATTTCAGTTTCAGATCTTTTTTTCTGTTGCATCTAATCTATATTAAAGTCAACTATTAAATCATTAAATTCACCTATATACTTTTTAAATATAGAATTGTCATTAAATTTTTAAAATAGTCTCCATTTAACTCTGAAAATTCTTTATCCTGTGTTTCTTTTTCAAACATAGATAACAGTAATTTTTAGAATCCATATCTGATAACTCCATTTTCTATTTTGCTTTTGGTATCAGTTATGCTAACTTATCTCTTTGTATGGCTGTTTATTTTGCATTGCACACTGACAGTGGTATTATAGAAATAAATTGAGACCTGGGATATTTTTATCTTCTTCTATAATGCATTTTTGCAATTATAAAGAAGTTAGGGTTACTTACAACCTAAGATCGCCTTTATCCAATCAAAGCTTAAAATATTTCAAAGGTAGGCATCAATCCTTGTAACGGATTACTTATGAACTGCTACAGATCTGTCTTTTTAACTCCCAAATCCTTGACTGTATGCCTGCACGTAATTTTTAGTACATCTGAATGATGCTGCCTGACCATGCAATTTTCCATCTCCCTACTTTGGCACCTATCTCTCCATTTACCTGAAATGTCATCGCCCACTCCTAGAAACATGAAGCTCATTTTTTATATCACAGATTAAATATCAACAACTCTGTAATACCTTCCTTTCCCCCCACTGTCTGAGCAAATAGCTTATTTCCCTAGATTCCTATAGCCTTTTTAGCAAAATTGCTTGGCTAGTACTTTCACATTCTGTTATTAGGTATCTCTTGTCCCTTTATAATATGAGCTGTTTGAGGAAAGAACTAGGTCAAAGTTGTAATTGTAATAGGGGACCAAAACCTCAAAATCTTTATGTCCCCAGTGTGTAATACATTACCTGAAATATAGTAGGCTGCCTAATAATGGCTGCTGAATTGTGGTCCTGGGGTTTCATTGCTGTATTCTTTAGTACATTTCACGCCTTGTAGCGTTCTCTGGAAATATGCTTCTGTGATCTCTGACCAAATCTAACTGGAGCACTTCTGTATTAAAGGACTGTGAATCCCTAGGCAGCGATTTCAGCATGCTTCCACTCTTATGCCAAATCTAAACCATATGCTGTCAAAAGCATTGCCCAAGGGCTACAATCAGATCCAGAAAAATTAAGTGTTTCCATGAATTTAGGCTAATTCTCAGTGGTGACTCTTATTCCAATTCCTGCTTTTAAAGGATTTTTAAAAATGCAGCAAAGTAGGTTAAAATGTCTTCTCATATAGTACAAATTAAAAAAAAACTTTACAGCAGGACATGTATACTTAGATTTGGAGCTCAGATTTCAGAGGTTTTTCAAGAGGCCAAAGTGGATCTAAGAAATTAAGTGGGTGGTGAGATAAGTAGATTAAAATAAGAAATATGAATATCAAAAATTAGGGTGATTCATCTGGATCAGGACTCAAACCAGATGCTGAGAGGAAATATGGGAAGACAGGTAGAGACTGGTGTCCCAAGTGAGGGATAACAAATGCTAAGTGATGCGCTTTTGAAGATGGTGTCGCTGATACCCACTCTGGGAAGACATGTCTGCAGGGACACAGGGACAATGCACTTGGAACTGAATGCACTCTAATCATTTGGAGGAGAAAAAGAGGTCAGAGAGGAATATCAGCACATGGAAGTCCTCTACCATTCTGAAGAAATCTGACCAAAGCTTGCAGGGATCTAAGTTTTATATAAGTTGGATACTAAGCTTTCTAAAACTCAAATTTAATTTTGTCATCTGTTCTGCCCCAGGCAGGCATCAGTATTCACACACACACACACACACACGTACACACACAATTTTAACCATTTCCCAGGACTCTTAGAATTTTAAAAAAGCAAACAAAAACAATAGCAAAATCTAAAGATTTCAGCATTGCCTACAAAACCCTGCATGACCTGAATGTATGCCTTCTTCAGCCCCATCTCACCACATGCTCCCTCTCATTTACTCATTTGTAGCCACAAAGACTTAAATGCAGACTCTTAATTCTTAATTCTTCCTCTCCTTTCCTTTCCCATGTAAACTCTAAATTGCATTTCAAATCTCATCTAAAACTTCCTAGCAAAAACATCTCCTGAAATCACAATTACAGACTGTAATAGACTGTAATAGACTGTAATTACAGAAATACCTGTTACAGACTGTAATAGGCTATAATGACATCATCCAATACTTTTTTATGTTTATTTATTTATTTTGAGAGAGAAAGAGAGCTGGGCAGGGGCAGAGAGAGAGAGGGAGGGAGACAGAGAATCCCAAGCAGGCTCAGCACCCTCAGTGCAGAGCTTGATGCAAGGCTCGAACTCACAAACCGTGACTTCATGGCCAGAGCTGAAATCAACAGTCAGATGCTTAACCAACTAAGCCACCCAAGTGCCTCCCATTTTTTGTATATTACCAGAGTCTAAGTATATTATTGGCATCCTTAACTAGATACTAAGATTCATGAAGAAAGAAACATCATATCTTTGTGTTTACCATGGTCTTCTCATAGCTTTGTATAATGCATAGTACATCTGAGTTCATTATGGCAAGGACTCAAGAAAAAAGGATAATCAGTGAAAGACTTATTAGAACAGAGTGCAGCTTAAGTTCTTGGATGTCGAAACAGAAGAATATTCCTGATACTAGGAAGGGGATACAAAGATACAGCAAAACCAGAAGAAAGAGGACTGAATTGTCAGTTTAAGGCTCTCCAAAGTCTGGAAAGATACCTGAAATAAGGCATAGCCAAAATTGTAACCTGCAGCAAAATGGTATCTATTGTATTTAATAGTAACAATATGATTAATAATAATAATAATAAAAACAATAAAGCAGCTAACATTTATTGGCAATTAATCATGTGCCAGGAATTTGTCTACACATCACTGACTACCTGTAACTATCTATACCTATACCTAGAGTAGTACCTACAACTACTTTAATTATAGTTACATGAGGTAGGAATTATTATTATTCATATTTTTAAATATAATAACATTGAAGAACACAGGTTTTTCTTATCTGAAAAAATGGCTGAGGTTACATTGAAGAGGTAGTTGAGCTTAAATATGAAGCTAGGTATTATTATATAGCATGTTTTTTGTGTGTTTAGAATGAAGGTATATTTTCAAGAACTACCCACACTACAGAAATAATACAAATACTAACTCCTTTGTGAAGAATTTTTCAAGATAGAGTTAATCCCCTAAGGGGCTCCCAGGGTTATTTTAACATAACTGTAATATAGCAGTATAGCATTAAAGTCTACTGTGATCACTTATCAACATATGTTTTCTCTATTAGATATTCCTTTCCCTAAAGGCAGGGATTATACATTGAGGTGGGCGTTACTACACCTCACACAAAATAAATGCTCAGTAAATGATAGTTTAATAAATACTATCATATCATACATATCATATCATACCAAAATACTGAGGACAGGCTCAAAATTAGAGTTATTTAAATCAAATTTGTTCACTTTGTAAGTCATTGGAAACAATTTTATTTGAAGAAAACTGTGTGTGTGTATGCCTGTGAGTTTGCCTGTATGTATTTATATGGTCTCTAGAACAAAACTCATCATCTATAACTCTTAACCATGATTATATTATATTTTTAATGCTCATGGAATAGATACACCAAGTATTCATTCACCTAAAACACTAAAAACACCATTCAGAAAGGCAGAAAACCTGGCCACTTAACCCTTTTAGAGTCCTGCTTCGTAAATGAGTAATCAAAGCATGAATGCACAAAAAGGAAATTATTAGATGATGAGCAGAAGAAAGGAAATTAACAATAAATTGCATATTAAGTCATGTTAGAGGTAATAATTTAGCAGTATTATTAGAAACTTCATGTGCTTTGAAGAAACAATTACACATTAATTTTTCAATATCAGAAAATGTAAAAAGATCATCTCCAGAAACTGAGACAATTAATTAAAACCATTTTACCTGTTTTCCACATGCTCATGATTTATAGTAGGTACATATTGAATGGATAGATAGTTCTCTAATACAATTTTGCAATCTATCCATTAACTGGACATCTTTATGTATTTTAAGGTTTTTTAAATTTAATAGATATATAGATTATTTCCTTATTTTATTATCCATAAAACAACAAGTATTTATTTGAAAAATTTCAGACACTTGACAGATATTTATTGTCAGTATTTGTCTGGGGATTCAGTACTATAAATAGTATGAGTAATAGATTTGGAGATCAGTATTGTTGAGAAAGCACACTTAGATCAACCCATACAAAAATAATCCTATATTTTTTAATACAAGGGCTCACATCTTATTGTAAAAACTATGAAATGACCGGAAAGTTATTCTTAATTCTCCCATGTTTTCTCAAGAGAGTAGGAAGTTCTGAGAAAATTATAAAAGTTAAATAATCTGGGTTATCTAGTAGAAGACTGAACAAAAACCAGCATTCAAAACAAAGTTAGGACTTCTGGGGAAGATGGCAAAGTAAGAGGACCCTTAGCCCAACCTTCTGCACTGTTGGTAGGAATGCAAACTGGTGCCACCACTGTGAGAAACAGTATGCAGATTCCTCAAAAAGTTAATAATAGAGTTACTATTCAGTAATTCCACTAGTGAGTATTTACCCCAAAAATATGAAAACACTAATTCAAAAAGATACACACAATCCTAGGTTTATTGAAACATTATTTACAATATCCAAATTATCAAAGCAGGCCAGTGTCCATGGATACATACACAATGGAATATTACTCAGCCATAAAAAGAAACCTTGGCATTTGCATAACATGGATGGATTTAGAGAGTATAGTGCTAAGTGAAATCGGGGAAAACAAATATCATATGATTTTACTCATGAGGAATTTAGGAAACAAACTAAACAAACAAACAAAAAAAAACCAACCAAGAAACAGACTCTTAATTGTAGAGAACAATCTGATGGTTACCAGATGGGAGTTGGGAGGGGATGGGTGAAGTAGGTGATGGGAATTACGAGTACATCTATCATGATGAGCACCAAGTAACATATAGAATTGGGTTTTTTTTGTTTTTTTTTTTTGGTTTTTTTTTCAGTTTTTTTTAAACATATAGAATTGTTAAATCACTATATTGTCACCTGAAACTGACATAGCACTGTATGTTAACTCTACTGGAATTGCAATAAAATATAAATAAAAAATAAAATTTTAGAAAACAAATTTTAAAAACAAACAAACAGAAAAACAAATTCTGATCCACCCCATGCTGTGATTCAAACAAACTATTTGTGTACAGATGACATAATAAAGCTAGTCCCTTACTGCAGGTTAAGGTCTCTTGTATTATTATGCACCTTTAGGACACACACGCACGCCTTTTTGAAATTTTAGCCATTAGAGACTAGTTTCTAAGTTATACTCTGGAAAATGTGCCAACACAGGAAATCTTCACCTTCTTTAGAAGTCATAAACAGTATATTCAAAATAAAGTGCTTCTCCCTACTACTAATTCTAGAGAATGTTCTTCAACTAAGGACAGGCAAGTCTACCTCAAAATGCTGACTCCTATTCCTTGGATTTCCTTTCACCTTGAAAATCTCTCTTTTCTTTTTTGTTATCAGAACATTGGTGATTGCAGGAAGGGTGTGTGAGTGTGGCAGTACCTGTCGCTCTTTTGCACTTAATTGTTATAGGTCAACTTATGGAATGTAATAGGTCAACTTATAGAGAGCTTACTTTATATAAGTTCGGTTTAAGCTCCCATTCTGGTGAATAATTAAAGATTGGGCAATCTGGAAAGACTCTAAGAATGTAACTCGATTAGGAACATTGTAACCTGAAGTTTAACTTGTTTTTCAAGAATCTACTAAGTAACCCCACCCTTCTACTAAGACCTAGGTGAAGCAAAGTCCACAGGTGAAAGTCACCTGGTCACTGTCTCTCGTGGTATCTTAGGTGTCTAACTATGATTGGTCATTCTAAAGGGACAAAGAACCTTAAAATGATAGGCTCCTGCCAAAACTAACGTCTGTGTATACAGTGTAATTGGCTACCAAGGAATGCTGTGAATTGTAATTGGTTAACTAAGTGATGAGGTGTTCTGTCCATATAATCTCACTGCCCCCTTTGTTCTGGGCCATTCTCTGCTCCTTAACACCAGGGTGATCGGGTTTGGCCCAGCCGTGATAAAAGCATGTGGCCATGAATAAAATTATGCCTCGCTTCTATTCGGCATTGATGGTCTTTTCGTAATCACCCCACAATGTTAATTTCTAATTTTTTAAATTTTTATTTTTTCATAACACTGTATGACATTTTGAGAAAACATTTAGTACAGAACAATGTAAAGGTAAGTATTCTGACTTAAATATTATAACTTATTTTCTAGGAGTTGTTGGTCTCATTCCCAAATGTTTTTGGCTTTTCTTTTTGAATGAGGGATTTCTTATCATGCTGCATCCAAATTATCATGCAATGCTATACTTTCTTCTGAAAATCTGGGTGGAGTAGATGGGACAAAAGACAAATACAGACATTGCCTTTCTCACCTGTAGCTTAGAGTTCTGACTTCCCATCAGAAAACCCATCCATTCCTTGATTGAATGAATACGTACACACCTGAGGAAAACCAGTGTTCAGCCTTGATGGTGAAATATCCCCATGATTAAAAAAAAATTATGGTTACAGAAATATTCATGCAAAATAAATTATCATAGTATCGGGGAAATTTATTACATTTATCTAATTCAATTCCATTGCATTCTGACTTTCTTTAGGGCAATTTTTATTATATTTATTTCCTATTAACAATTTTCCCTTTAATAGGCTATTTAAAATTTTCATTTATTTAAGAGAGAGAGAGAGCAAGCACATGGCAGAGGGGCCGAGAGAGAGGGAGACACAGAATCCAATGAAGACTCCAGTCTTCAAACTGTTAGCACAGAGCCCAACACAGGACTTAAACTCACAAACTGTGAGATCATGACCTGAGCTGAAGTCAGATGCTCAACTAGAGCCACCCAGGTGCAGTTTTAGGTTCTTAGTAAAATGTGTACAGAAAGTTTCCATATACCAACTGTCCCTCAAGATGGTTTTCCCTAGTATTGGCATCTTATATGGTGAGGTATATTTTTTTCATCTAATGAGTTAATACTGATACCTTATTAATTAAATATCACTGTTTATATGAGAGTTCACTTTGTATTGTACCATTCTGTGAGTTTACGTAATTGCATAATGTCATGTATTTGCCATTAAAATATCATACAGCATAGTATCACTGCCCTAAAAATGACTTGTGCTCCATATGTTTATCTTCCCTTCCCTCTGAATCCCTGACAAACACAGATCCTCTTATTGTCTTTATAGTTTTTGCTGTTTCCAGAAAGTCATACAGTTGGAACCATACAGTATATAGCTTTTTCAGAATGATTTCTTTTACTTAATAATACTCATTTAAGGCCCTTCCATAAGGTTTTTTTTTCTTTCAAATGTTTATTTTTTTTTTGAGAGAGAGAGAAAATGAGTGTGAAATGGGCAGAGACAGAGAGAGAGAGAGTCCTAAGAAGGCTCCGCACTGTCAGCACAGAACATGATAATGGGGCTTGATCTCACAAACTGTAAGTTCATGACCTGATCTGAAATCAAGAGGTGGCCATTTAACTGACTGGGTCACCCAGGCGTCTCCCTTCCTTAACTTTCAATGGTTTGATAGCCCATTTCCTTTTATTGTTTAATACCCCATTGTATAGATGTGCCATGGTTTAAATATCCATTCACTTATTAAAAGACATCTTGGTTTCTTCAAATTTTGGGTAATTATAAATAACACTACTATAAGCATTCATGTTCAGATTTTTATGTGGAAATAAGTTGTCAGTTCATTTGAGTATATAACAGGGAACATGACTCCGGTTTTGTATAAAACTCTGCTTAGTTTTGTAAGAAACTTAAACTGTCTTTCAAGGTGACTTTACCACTGTACCAACAATAAGAGTTCCTGTTGTTCCACATCCTCATCAGCATTTGATATTGTCAGTATCTTATATTTTAATCATTCTAACAGGTGTGCAGTGACATCTCACTGTTGTTTTAGCTTATATTTTCCTATTGATATATGATGTGGACTACCTTTTCATATGCTTATTTGCCATTCCTAGATTTTCTTTGATGAGGTGTTTGTTCAGATCCTTAGCCCATTTTTTAATTGGGTTATTTTCTTATTGATGATGTTTAAGTGTTTTTTGCATATTTTTGATACAAATCCTTTATCATATGTGTTTTATGGAAATATTTTTCCAATCTGTGGCTTGTCTTTTCATTATCTTTAAAGTGTCTTTTGCAGAGCAGAAGTATTCAATTTAAATAAAGTCCCATGTGCCATTTTTTTCTTTTATAGTCTGCACTTTTGTGTTGTGTCTAAAAAGTCATTACCAAAACCAGTGTTACTTAGATTTCCTCCTATTTTACTTTTTAGAAATTCTATAGCCCGCATTGTACATTTAGACCTATGATCCATTTTTAGTTGATTTTTGTAAAAGGTATAAGGTCTGTGTCTAGATGCATTTAATTGCATGTGAAGTTCTCTTCCTAACATCAAGTTTAAAAGCACATACATTATACTATCAATTTTGTCCTTATAGTTCTCTCATTATATCATGTAGCTTGGGAGAAGTTTGAAAAGGGCCCATGATTAATTCAGTTGAAATTTGTAATAAAGTTTATATCACCTAGCAGAAGTATTTATTCAAATGTCATCTTAATTGATCTCGGATATTTCTTTTCCAAGTGGGACATTATTGTCTATCTCATGACAAAAAACATACAGACATATGTCCCCGTATATTAAAAACAAAGTGACTCTTATTATTTTGTCATTCTGTTATGACAGAGATCCCACATGAATATCTAATGGGCACATTAAAATGACAATAGTCTTTTATCAAATCATCAAAAGGAGATTTAAAATTTGAAGCATTGTGTGAATCATGGATATGACAACTGAAAACATACCCTTTCTACATCTACAAAAAATGATATGATAGTCAAGGGATATTTTATCTATCACTTGAAAAAGGAAACTAGTGTGTTAAGGAAGAATAATGCTTCATTGGTAGTTTTTCCCATGAATATATTTTTTAAATGAATACTAGGGCCTTAAAACTTAAAATTTCCACTTTTAATAGTTGACATGTATTCTACAAATAAGTTTTTATTTTAATCTTACTGTGTTTAATCTCAAACATATGGACCAATTACTCTAGAATTTTACGTATAATGTAGAGGGTTTTATAGTCATGTGTTTTGGCATATATGTTGTATTTGGTGCATTTGTATGTAATTATTATCATACACCTGTGAAATTACTAACATGTTTTTGTATTTTAGATTTTTAACTTCTTTTAAAAAGAATTTCAAATAGGGCCACCTGGGGTGGTCCAGTTGGTTAAGCATCCTGCTTCGTCTCAGGTCATGATCTCATGGTTTGTGAATATAAAAACCCAAATGGGCTCTGCACTCAGAATGGAGCCTGCTTGGGATCCTCTGGTTCCCTCTCTCGGCGCCTCTCCTGCTCATGTACTTTCCCTCTGTCTCGAAAATAAAAAAAGAGGCTCAAAGTTTGAGACCAAAAATTGGAAAAACAAAATAAAAATTGAACCCCATATTCTTTATTAAACTTGGGGACTGTTTTTCAAGTAATATGAATTTTATCCTATTACATTGCATAAAATATATGTTACATATTAGAAACATAGTATAAAACAGTAAATAAATAAAACTTAAATGTAAAAAAAAGATGTATGGGGCACCTAGATGGCTTAGTCTGTTAAGCGTACAATTCTTGATTTCAGGTCAGGCCAGGTCATAATCTCACAGTTGGCTTTGTGCTGACAGTGTGGAGCCTGATTGGGATTCTCTCTCTCCATGTCTCTCTATCCCTCCCCAGCTCACACTGTCTCTATCTGTATCAAAATAATAAATAAATAAATAAATAAACAAATAAGTAAATAAATAACTTTAAAATTTTTATAAACTAAAAAATGTATATTAGCAAACAAAAGCCGTATTATGAAACAGATTTATCAGAAATATATTCTAGAAAAAAATCAGATATGACAGTAATTTTGATTTGGATGTTGCTAGTCAATACTGTGGATTTGACTATAAAATATTTACACTGTTCTGGTTTTTGAGATTCATTCTATTTTGGTATTATTTACATTTAAACATATTTACATTTAAAGAGTGAAGATCCTATAAAATGCTGAAGAACAAGATGTTCTATTCAGCTGTCAATTCCAGATGGGGCTGGCTTTACTTTTGCATTGCTCTGAAAACTACATTTTTTTGAGCCAACTTCCCTACCACAGACCCTATCCTTTATCTTACCTTTATTCTTACCTGATTCTACAAATTATATTAAGATGAATAGGGAATCCCGCCAGTATGTAGTCCTCCTAATGTTTATAACAAATGTTGGACATTCTTTGATTTTACTGCCTAGCTTGGTTATTTTGCCATTTGGGATGCTCACAATGTTTAGGTCAACAACAATTTTGGATAGCACATGCCTGTGCCAATTTAATGGGTTGAACAGAAATTTATGTTTATAGACATAGACATGTTTATTTGTTTATTTATTATAAATGTTGTCACTTTACCAATCTTTTCACTTCTTCGAGTACCTTTTTAAAAAAGCTTATTCATTTCTACACTAATTCTTCAATAATTTATTATAAAGTTTTGACATTTTGATCTTCATATCAAGTATTCACGTTAAATGTGTTTACACTAAATGTGTTTTTGTATGTCATTGAAGGTAAGGATCCATTTTCATGAAGAATATCAATAGTAAATATAGTATCATTATAACATTTATTTTATAGTCTCTTCTTTTCCTACTGGTCTATAATGGGAGGTTTTTCACTTGTCAGGTTTTCATATGTTTATGGGCTCCTGGGCTCTCCCTTCTTTTCTCTTGGTTTATTTGTTTATTGCTATGTCAATACCATCTTGTCTTAAGTCTTGCTGCTGGGAACAGCAAGAGCACCATACGTTGTGTATCTTCAGTAATATTGTGACCATTCTTGGCTCTTTGATCTTCAATATAAATTTTAGGTAGCTTGTCAAATTCCAAAAATAGTCTTGTGGATCTATTTGGGAAAAACCAAACTGTATATGATTATTATTTCTTCATTCAATTAAGTCTTCAAAAATGTTTCAAAAAGTTTTATTTCCTATTTGCTTGTGACTAGAGCATGATAATTAATTTTTATTGATGTTATATGTAGCTGCTTTTCTGAATCCTATCATGAATTGTAATTATCTGTCTGGAGATTCTCCACATTTTTCAAGAAGACACTGATATTTATAAATAATGACATCATTTGTATTCCATTTCAATGCTGTGCATGTTATTTGTTTTTCTGTTTTATAACTTTAGTGAGGATCACAAATATGATATTCAGTGTATATGCAATAGCACAGTGGATATTCTTGTTTCATTGACAATTACAAGGGGCTTGGTTCTAACACTTTATCATCATAGGTGATATCAACTAATCTTTCTTTGTAAATACACATTATCAAGTAGAGTAACTTTTCTTGTCTTCATTTATTAAGAATGTTTTCCTAATTATGAAGGCATATGTTCTTCAAATACTTTAATTGTGCTTTTTAATTTAACATACTAGTTTTCTCTTTTAATTCATTAATATAGTCAATTATATTAATGGACTTTTAAATATTAAAATAACTTAGTTCTTTGAATCAAACTTGGTCATGATGTATAATGAACCTGATATTTTGTAGAATTTGGTTTCTGGCATTTTGTTTAGGATTGTTGCAATTACGTTCATAATGGCCTCAAATTTAAAAGGTAGATGAATATTCCTTCTGTTTCCTAAAATTTTGTATGAATCTGGAATCATGAGTTTTTTTAAAAGTTTAGTAAATTTTATTTTTAAAAAAGTTTGCATCTACTTTTGTTTCAAATTTGTTTTGCTTTGAGTGAATTATTTAATTGTAGGTACTTTTATTTTTTTTTAATACTGAAAATACTTTGACATTTATTTCTTCTCAAATTAGTCTTACTGAGTCATATTTTCTTAGAACTCTTATTTCCTTTAAATTTTCAAATGCATGTCATAACATTCCGGGGATTCTATTCTACATTTTCTCCAATTATATTTCCATTTTAATTTTTATTTATTTTTTATTATTAAAAATCTTTTTTAAATGTTTATTTATTTTTGAGAGAGAGAGAAAGAGAGAGAGAGAGAATGCACAAGTGCGGGAGAGGCAGAGAGAGAGGGAGACACAGAATCCGAAGCAGGCTCCAGGCTCTGAGCTGTCAGCAAAGAGGCTGATGAGGAGCTTGAACTCATGAGCTTTGAGATCATGACCTCAGCTTAAGATAGACTCTTAACCAACTGAGCCACTCAGGCACCCCTTTCCTTTTTTATTTTTAATACTCTTCATTTGCACCTTCTCTTTTACTTTGTTATTTTTTATTATTATTCTTAAGGAACCAACTATTATTTCTGTTGATGATCAATATCAATTTTCTCTTTTTTTCCTTAATGGTTAATTTTTACATATTTTTGTTGTTTCCCTCTTTCTAATTTTTCTGGCACTTGCTTAGTTGTTTCTTCTTTAGTGAATGCTATACATTTAATTTATGTGTATTGTTTAACATAGTGTTAATGTCTAAATAATTAAATGTCTCTTTACTTTTGAGTTCTAAATTATTTATAACTGATTATTTATTTTAAAGCCATAGCTTAAAAATTTTTAGTCATTTATTTCTGAATTAACTGCATGGATTTTAAGTGCATTTTATGATGCAAAATTTGAAAATTCTTTCAAAAATTTGCTTAATGATCAATTTTTGCAAATAGCCTATTTTACTTGCAAAGACTATTTACTCTTAGAATGGAATGCAGAAATTCCTATATGTTCATTAAATCAAGCTTATTTCCTATACTTTAGACTTCTATTAATATTATTGTGTGTGGGACTCATCAGTAATTGACTCTTTTAGCAGATAACCATTGAATACCTTCTTGGTGTTAAATCAAGCTATGGCCTCAGAATGGTTTCTCCCCAAGTTTATATGTTGAAATCCTAACCCCTCAAAATGATGATAGTAAGAGGTGTGGCCTTTGGGAGGAAACCATGAAGGTTAATCCTTGTGAATGAGATTAATGCTCTTATAAAAGATATCCCTGAGTACCTGGGTGCCTCAGTCAGTTAAGGGACAGATTTCAGCCCAGTTCATGATTTCAGGGCTCTTTTTTAGGTTAGAGTCCCACATTGCCTGGGCTCTCTATGGTCAGAGCAGAACCAACGTAGGATCCTCTGTCTCCCTCCTTCTCTGCCCCTTCCCTGGGTGGCACATGCACTCTCTCTCTCTAAAATAAATATACATTTAAAAAAGAGAGACAAAAGCTTTTTATCTTGATGAAGTCCCAAGAGTTCAGTTTTGCTTTCATTTCCCTTGCCTTTGAGGATGTGTCGAGTAGGAAAATGCTGCAGTTGAGGTCTAGGAGGTTTTTTCCTACTTTCTCCTCAAGAGTTTTGATGGTTTCCTGTCTCACATTCAGGCCCTTGAGACATTTTGAGTTAATGTTTGTGTGCAGTGTAAGAAAGTGGTCTAGTTTCATTTTTCTGCATGTTGCTGTCTAGTTCTCCTAGCACCACCTGCTAAAGAGGCAGTCTTTTTTCCATCGGATACGCTTTCCTGCTTTGTCAAAACTTAATTGGCCCTACATTCGTTGGCCCAGTTCTGGGTTCTCTATTCTATTCCATTGGTCTATGTGTCTGATTTTGTGCCAATACCATACTGTCTTGATGATGACAGCTTTGTAGTAGAGGTTAATGTCTGGGATTGTGATGCCTCCTGTTTTGGTTTTCTTCCTCAATATAGCTTTGGCTATTCGGGGACTTTTGTGGTTCCATACGAATTTAAGAATAGTTTGTTCTAGCTTTGAGAAGAATGTTGGTGCAATTTTGATGGGGATTGCATTGAATGTGTAGATTACTTTGGGTAGTAATGACATTTTCACAATGTTTATTCTTCCGATCCATGAACAGGGAATGTTTTTCCATTTCTTGGTGTCTTCTTCAATCTCTCTCATAAGTTTTCTTTAGTTTTCATCATATAGGTCTTTTACATCCTTGGTTAGGTTTACTCCTAGGTATTTGATGGTTTTTTGTGCAATTCTGAATGGGATCAGTTTCTTGATTTCTCTTTCGGGTGCTTCATTTTTGGTGTATAAGAATGCAACTGATTTCTGTACACTGATTTTGTATCCTGCAACTTTACTGAATTCATTGATCAGTTCTAGAAGGCTTCTGGTGGAGTTGTTAGGGTTTTCCATGTAGAGTATCATGTCATCTGCAAAAAGTGAAAGTTTGACTTCTTCTTTGCCAATTCTGATGCCTTTTATTTCCTTTTGTTTTCTGATTGCTGATGCTAGGACTTCCAGCACTCAAGATAAAAAGCTTCTGCACTGCAAAGGAAACAATCAAGAAAACTAATAGGCAACCGACAGAATGGGAAAAGATAGTTGCAAATGACATATCAGATAAAGGGCTAGTGTCTAAAATCTACAATGAACTCACCAAAATTCACACCCACAAAACAAATAACCCAGTGAAGAAATGGGCAGAAGACATGAACAGACACTTCTCCAAAGAGGACATCCAGATGGCCTACTGGCACATGAAACGATGCTCAACATCACTCATCATCAGGGAAACACAAATCAAAACCACACTGAGATACCACCTCACGCCAGTCAGAGTGGCTAAAATGAACAAATCAAGAGAGTATAGGTGCTGGCGAGGGTGTGGAGAGACGGGCACCCTCCGACACCTTTGGTGGGAATGTCAACTGGTGCAGCCGCTCTGGAAAACAGTGTGGAGGTTCCTCAAAAAACTATCCATAGAACTCCCTTATGACCCAGCAATAGCCCTGCTAGGGATTTACCCAAGAGATAGAGAAATGCTGATGCTGAGGAGCACATGTACCCCAATGTTCATAGCAGCACTGTCAACAATAGCCAAAACATGGAAAGAGCCTAAATGTCCATCACCTGATGAGTGGATCAAGAAGACGTGGTGTATATACACATGGAGTACTACATGGCAATGAGAAAGAATGACATATGGCCATTTGTAGGAAAGTGGATGGACCTTGAGGGTGTCATGCTAAGGGAAATAAGTTAGGCAGAGAAGGACAGAAACCATATGTTTGCACTCATAGGTCTAACAGGAGACCAAGAGAAACCTAATGGAGGACCAGGGGGAGGGGAAGAGGGAAAGAGAGTTGGGGAGAGAGAGGGATGCAAAACTTGAGAGACTATTGAATGCTGAAAATGAACTGAGGGTTGAAGGGAAAGGGGGAGGGGGGAAAAGAGGTGGTGGTGATGGAGGAGGGCACTTGTGGGGAAGAGCACTGGTTGTTGTATGGAAACTAATTTGACAATAAAATATTTTTAAAAAAAGAGACAGAAAGAGAGAGAGAGAGAGAGAGAGAGAGAGAGAGACCCTCCCACAGAGTTCCCTAGTCCTTTCTGTCACATAAGAAATCAAAAAGAAATCTCCAACAGAGCCCTCACTTGATCATGCTCTCATCCTAATGCCAAGTTTCCAACCTCCAGGAAAGTGAGAAATAAATTTCTGCTGTTTATAAGCTTCCCAGTCTGTGGTATTTTGTTAAAATAGCTCAAATAGACTAAGACAAATGAAAATATTGTAGTAAATAGACAAAAGCCTCAGCCTTCATGGAGCTTATATTATTTACATTAAGTGAGACAGGTAGGTTCAACATGCAATCATGGTAGCAAATTGTCAATTCCTCATTGCATTTTTGTAAATTATTACATTATTTATTTTTAGGTTGTGTTATTAGAATAGTCTAGAATGTTTGACATATCCTGGAAAATTGAGACTTTATCATTATATACTAGTTCTCCCTATCCTTAATAACACAAAAATATAACAAAACAAAAGAACATAAAAAATAATATAAAAATAAACATAATATGGTTGCTCAGTACTATTATTATTATTAGCCTGGTGGTAGATATAATTCTAATTTTCAACAATTATTTCTGTTTCCTTTGTTATTAAACTCCTGTGTTTTTATGTTTATAGCATGCAATTTTTGAAAAGCATTTGGCTGGGTTTATTTATTTCTTATATCCAATATGAAAATCTGTATTTCTAAGATGGTGAATTTAGACCATTTATCTCTATCTTGATGAGTGAAATACTTGGTCTTATTTCTACCATCTCACTGTGTGGAATTTACTTTACTATCATAAGCTACTGGAGTTGTCGCTGCTGCTCCTGCTATTAGTAAAGTACAATCTACATATTCCTAGGAATATACAAATGTGTAAAGGTAGAAGTGACGAAGCACTGGTAAGTCTTTAAGAATCTGTGTTCTGTTTATGGAACTTACTTGTATCTTCAAGGTCAGTTCAAATTCTATCATATATAATTACACTTCAATAAGGAAGTACTCCTGTGTATGCCCAACCATGCAGCTTGATGACTCTGCCACTACCCAGTTCATGGATGACAACTCATCCAGCATGGTCGTTCTGGGCTCCACAGTGAGATGTTCAGTCTCTGAAAGAGCATCTTGGCAATTCTGGATGGCTTTTGAAAAGAATGGCAGTCTCAGGAAGAATGCCCTAAGGGTCTGTGCTATAATTGTCTTAGTGACCTTAGCATAGGCTCCATATAACATTACTGTCTGCTACAGACACTTGTATCTTCAAGGTCATAGGCCCATTTTGTAGACCTTCTCGCACTGTGATTTAAATCCTCATCAAAACTGTTTCTTTTTCTGAGTCCAACTTCAAACTGGTTGTCTTATGGGCTATTTTACAAAAGGTTCAACACAGCATATTGAAATAACATTATATTATTGCCTGCAAATTCTGGAGGCCCATTAAGTATAGTCATTCTTGCTTAGCAGTGGGTGTTGCAATTTTATCTTTTGCTCTGAGGGGATGATTTTTAAAAAATTCATTATGGCCTAATTTGTATATCATAAAATCCATCCACTTGGAGTATACATTCAATGATGTTAAGTCCATTTATTGAATTCTGAAAACTACATAATGAATTATGAAGGGATATTTAATATGACTTAGACATTGGATTTGTAGAAACTCTACTAAGATGGAAGTTCAATTTCACAGGTTATATTTCATTTTCTTTCTTGCATGTGGTATATGAAGACTTTTTGCTCTTTCCACTTCTCTAGGTTCATTTAGCAGGAAGCCATTCATGAAGCCAAGATGTCCTATGAAATAATAAAACAATTAGATCCACTCCGGTCTGGATGGTGACAGAGAAAGAATTGCTGTGGCCCTATGTAACACAGTGACATGTTTCTGTTGTCCATCCAAACTGCTTCTGGTAGTCTATGCTAAACGACATAAAGAAAAAGTATTGCCAGCTCATTAGTTGCATACCATGTGCTAGGGCTATGTTGATTTGCTCTATAAAAGAGACAAAATCTGGAATAGCAGCTGTAACTGATGTCGCGACCTGTTTTGATAATCCAATGCCATTCACCAAAGCTGTCCAGTTCCTGCAAAGGCCAAATAAGTGAGCTCAATAAGTGTGAGGGAGGATTGAAGATCCCACTTTCTTCACGTCTTTGCTGCTGTCCTTAGGAATGTGATGTCACTTTAGATTCCTAGTTTCACATGGATGGCCAATTCTAGGCAACCTGTAATAAAATGAAGATTTAGTTATCAGTTTCAGTATTTATGCCTGGGTACAGTCCCAAATTGAATCTTTACAGCTCACTTCATTCTTATTTTGATTCACTATTTTATTTTTATCTTTATCTTTCCTATCTCCTCTCCTTCTTTTTCATCTCCTTGTGATTTTTTTCTTCTTTCCAGATTCATTCTCTGTCTCTTCCTTTTTTTCACCTGCCTCCTTCTTTTTCTCAAGATTTCTTCACTTTCCTATAGGATAATACATGTACAATTGTGTTATAGAATGATATGTATTCTAATTTCATTGTAAAAAGGGGATATTTTTATAATATCTGTCCGGGATCCTACCAGATGCACAATTGGAAATAAGGCAGTCATTACTCATTAGACTAGAATAGAATTCATGATTAAAGAATTTCTGGAAAATGTTTAAGCTGTGGTGATATCCTCTGAAACTTTAGACGTTTTCTTTCAAATTAAAACAACTTCATAGCAACAATTTCTTAGGTTAGAAATTTCCCTGTCTGTCTCATTTAGTTAGACATCAAATTAGGAACATATTTTTAAATCTCTCTTTACACTTCACTTAAAATAGTTTGTATTTATCTAATTTACCCTATATGTAGAGACTTTATTAATGAAAATAGGGGCACCTGGGTGGCTCAGTCGGGTGAACATCTGACTCTTGGTTTTGGCTTAGGTCATGATCTCATGCTTCATGTGATTGAGCCCCACATCAGACTCCATGCTGACAGCACAGATCATTCTTGGGATTCTCTCTCTTTCTCTTTCCCTGCCCCTCCTTGTCTTGCTCTTACTTTCTCTCTCTTTCAAAACATACAAAATAATGCAAAAAAGTTAATTAATGTGTCAGTCTCTGATTCCTAATAAAAAAAGCTATTCTTGGGTTTTGTTCTTTCTCGCCACTACCTGGAGCTTCCAGAAAATTCATGTCTCTATAGGAAGTGACATTTATTCAACATCTCATGACACTGTTATTAGCTATGAGCAATAGTTGTCTTCACGCTTTTATTCTTTTTGTTTTTTTGATCAGTATTACAGAGGCATAAATTTACTTATAGCAACATTTACCAATTCCAAGTGTATAATTTAATGAGTTTTGACAAATGTATACAGTTGTATGAACACAATGGCATTCATTATGTAAAACATTTTCTTCACCCCATGAAATTCCTCATAGTCATTTATCATAAATTTTCTCTCTACGTAGTCAACTCTTTGACCACTGTTCTGCTTTCTTCCACCATAGGTTTATCATTACATTTTTTTCATATAAATAAACTCACATAATATATAATTACATACATTCAGCATCTGAGATTATTTCAAGTTCGTACATATATTAATAGCTCGTTCCTTTTCATTGACAAGTAATGTATTATTAAATGCAATTGTCTGATCACATATTGACAGACATTTGGTTGATTCCAGTTTGGGCTATTATGAAAAAAGTTTCTATACACAATGAAGTGTAAATCTTTTTGTGGTTGTATGTATTCCTCTCTGTTGAAAGGATTTTTGAGATTGCTGGATGAAAATATGTTTGGCTTTATAAGAAATGGCCATACTGTTCTCCAAAGTGGCTGTACCACTTAAATTCTTATTAGAAATGTATAAAAGCACGAGTAGTAAATAAGCCATAGAGAGCTAATGCAAAATATCATGAATATGGACAATAATACTATATTATAATTATGTAATATAAGAATCACTACATTGGCCATCATATTACAATACATAAATGTATCAAAGTAATGTTCTGTATACCTTAAACTTATACAGTGTTACATGTCAAATTTATTCATAAGTATATAACATATAAATGTATATTATTCATATATATAAGAGTTTGAGTAGCTCCAAGTCGTGGCTAGTGGTTGGTATTGCTAAGGTTTTGTTTTTGCATTGTTCTCTTTTGTAGTCACTAGAGTACCTATGCAGTAGTACTTCAGTATGGTTTTAATTTGCATGTTTCTAATGACAAATTATGTTAAGTATCATTCACATGCTTATTGACCTTTGGCTTATTTTGAGTAAAGTATGCGTGCAATTTTTTGTCCATTATCTATAGATAGATAGATATGACCTTATATCTCTCTCTATATAAGGTGGTTTATTCACTATTAGTGTGGTGATACTTCTTTAAATACCTATAAAGAATAATTTATCACCTCTATGCATTGCGTGTTTTTCTCCCAATTAGTGGTTTTCATTTTCACTTTCTTAATAAGTATCGTCTTCTAAGAAAAAATATATATTTTTTTAATTTTGGTGTTCAATTTACCACTTTTCTCTTAGGCTTTCTAATTCCTATCTCCACTGTAAGAAACTGTCTTCCCAAAACCAAGATACCAGAGATTTTCTACCGGAAGTTTCATAATTGTAGTTCTTACTTTAGGTCTCTGATTTTAAAATACATTTTATGGTGTGAGGGAATCATCTTATTGCTTATGTATATCCTTTTTTTTTTTTTCAGCATTGTATGCTCTAAAGACCATCGTTTCCTCTTGAATTGACATCTTTCTTTAAATCAATGGATTGTTGGAGACCCTGGGGGTCTCAGTCGCTTAAGCGTCCAACTTCAGCTCAAGTCATGATCTCATGATTCGTGCGTTCTTGCATTTCGTGGCTTCTCACGTTTCGTGAGTTTGAGCCCAGCAACGGGCTTTGTGCTGACAGCTCAGGGTCTGGAGCCTGCTTTGGATTCTGTATATTCCTGTTTCTCTGCCCCTCCCCCACTCATTCTCTGCCTCTCTCTCTTGCTCTTGCTCTCTGTCTGTCTCTCTCTCAAAAATAAACATTAGAATACTTTTAATCAATTGTTTACATGAATCTTTGTTTGACCTTTTTTTTGACCTGGATGTCTATTGTTAGGCAAATAGCCTGCTGTCTAATTATGCTAACACTCTAATGTGAATGAATTTCAGCTTAGTGGATGGAGGCTTAGTGTAGAAATTTAGAATGGTATATTTGGGGGGAATGTGAAATTTGTAAGCAGTCAATGTTTTAACACCTCAGCTCCATCAATTTCTAGCTGCAGGATGTTTGGATTATAACTTTTCCCCCTGAATATCAGTTTCTCATTGTAAGATTGTTATATGGAATAAACAACATTTAATTTTATACCAGTGCCTGATAAATAGAAAATGCATCATAAATGCTAGATCCCTTGATCCTTTGTTCAGGATGTTTTAATAGAAAAAAGATTAGTTGCTGTGTTTGTGATAGATAGTAATACCCATGTTATGCATTCATGAAGAAAAAAAAAGAGATAACTTCTTCAGGTACACATGTACTTTAACTTGTTACAATAATTTCTATCCTATTCTAAGTAAAACACATTTTTTACCCATGCTTAATTGCAAAATATAAAAAAATTAGAAGCATAATTTACTGTCTTTTCAGATGGCGTTCCTTTCTAAGGAATTATTTATTCTTTGTGTTATAATAAAATGTATACAAACTATAGAAACAATGTTCTTTTCATTACACTGAATAAAATGGATGTTTTTTTCAACATTTTAATATGTTTATATTAGAGACTAGTGGCCTAATTTAAAAAACATTTGCTATTTTGTACTTTACATAAATCACAAACTAATTTATGTATTCTAGTTTATGCTGCTAAAGCTCATTTCATGAATATTGGGAAGACATTTAACTTACAAAAAAGCATTAAGTATTTGAATGAATGTTTTTGAAGCATGGCGGAGAATGAAAATTGGAAGGAAGTCTGGTTTTTAGAATTCAGTAAAGCATTGTTTATGTTTGCTCTGTAACTTCATGATTCAAAATACTGTGTAGTTACAAAAGTCATTGTAACTACTGTCACCCAAAGTCTTGCAGATTGAATGAGCTCATAGGATTTGTATGAAATATCTAATGTTATCATTTGACTCTGGCTATCTGATACTTGAGGATTTTGTAAGTGAAAACGGTACAGACTAAGTTTCCCTGAATTAATGAATGCTATATGTGGCTATCCAAAAGTAATTCAATGTAGAAATAGTCTCATTTGATGAATTTAAACTATGTGGTTCTTCTAATATGTAGGAAATCTTGAGCCTACCATTTTTTGGAAGACTACAGAACAGCAGAGTATATACAAAATCCTTAAATAATATCTGAGTTGATGATACACCCATGCTTATATGGGGAACATAAATATAAATCAATGATTATATTTCATAATTATTAATGTAATTCTACTTTATCTATATGCTTTCTTATGTGCCAAATTGTTTAATCTCAAATATAGTGGGGGGGGCACCCAACAAGTATTCAACTTTTGTGGAATTCAGGCTGAGAAATTTATTTAATTTGATTTTTAAAATGTATGGATTATATATTTGGCACAGATTACACTATAATTGTTTGCTTTTTAAGCAATTCTTTTTTAATCTTGTTTTGTATAGTTTGTCACATTGCTATGATTTGTTATTTACCTATTATTTTTATTAAAAAACATAAATATAGAAAAGTATACAAATCATAAAGTCAAAACTTGATGAATTTCAGAAGGGAATTCACCTGTGAAATCAGAGATTACAGAACACACACACACACACACACAGACACACACACACACACACACACTGACACACCAAAAGTTCCCCATATTCCTTCTCACAGTCACTAGCCTCCCCAAAGGTAAACACGATTTTCATTTCTACTATCAAATGGTAGATTTTCTTTCTTTTTAACTGTATACAAATGAAATCAAACAGGTACTCTTTTTGAACCTGTGTCTAATTAACATATGATATTAATAAATGTCATTGCATATATCAATAATTGGTTTATTTTCATTGATTTATAGTAATCTTTTATATAATGGTACCATCATTTATCCATGTGATTAGCATTTTGGAAATTTCCAGTTTAGGGCTATTAAATATTATACTAGTATCATATTCTTATGCACATGTTTTAGTGAATATATTTAAGCATGTGTTTTGTGTATATGCTCCAGATAGGAATTCTTTGTTCATAGTAGATAATTCAAAGTAGTTTCTGAAGAGTTCATTCCAACTTAAACTGTTACCAGAAACATGTGAATATTTCAGTTACCTCTCTGGCTTATAAAACACGTTGGAAGTATATGGTTTGTATTAGTCCTGCTAGTGTATGCGGAGGTGTTATATTATCATTCTAAGTTAGATCTCCCTCAGGGGTAGTGATATTGAGCATGTTTCATGTGTGTTTGGGCTATTGAGCATTTTTGTGTGTTTTGTGTGTGTGAAATGTCAGTCTGAACAATGAACCTCTTTTTCAATTGGTTTTCTCATTTTTCTTGTCTGTTCTTTATTCCTCCTTTATGATTTGTAAGATTATATAGTCTACACACACACACACACATCTTTTTTGAATATTTGTGTTACAATATCTTCTCCCACTCTGTGAGTTAAATTTCATCCGCTTTAGTGCTGTCTTTAAAAAAATATTTCTTGACTCTAGATCCATTACTCATTTTATACCTTGAAGGTCAGCACATTTTGAGTTCTAGTTAAAAATCTATTCCTCCCAGGGATGCCTGTCCAGTTGGTTAAGCATCTGACTTTGGCTTAGGTCATGATCTCATGGTTTATGGGTTTGAGCCCCATGTCCAGCTCTGTGCTGACAGCTCAGAGCCTGGAGGCTTCTTTGGATTCTGTGTCTCCCTCTCTCTCTCTCTGCCCCTCCCCAACTCATTCTTTGTCTCTCTCTCTCACTCTCAAAAATAAACAAATATTAAACAATTTAAAAAATCAGTGCCTCCCAGTCATGAAGATATAATCCTACATATAAATATATGTATATATAAATATATTTTAACTTATACACTCTATTTGCTAGAGCAGTTTTAGATTTACAGTACAATTGAGTGAAAAAATACAGAATTTATATATACAGAATTTACACAAACTTCACCTTGTCTCACTATATTCATCCCACACCAGAGTGGTACATTCGTTACAATAAAAAAAAAAAAGTACATTGACATATAATCATCCAGAGTCCAAAATATCCTTTAGGGTTTACTCTTATTGTTGTACATCTAGGAATTTGGACAAATTAACAGTGATGTGTACTCACAATTGAAATATTGTACAAAATAGTTTCAGCAATAAAAATCCTCTGTGCTATGCCTATTCATCCCTTCCTCCCCCCAAACCCTAATTTTTACTCCTCCCTTAGTTTTGCCTTCTCCAGAATTCCATATAGTTGGAATCGTACAGTACGTAGCCTTTACAGATTGGTTTCTTTCACTTAGGGATATGTTAAGGTCTTTCCATGTTTTATCATAGTTTAATAGCTCATTTCTTTTTAGCATTAGATAACATTCCATTGTTTGGAGGTACCAGAGATTTTTTTTTTCCATTCACTTACTGAAGAACGTCTTGCTGTTTCCAATTCTGAAATTTGCTATAAACTGTAAGACTGTAATAAAAATCTATGTGCAATAAACATCTATTTTATAGACAAATTTTCAATTCATTTGATAAATACTCAGGAGTGTGACTGTTGGATTGAATGATAAAAGTATGGTTAGTGTTGTAAAAAAAACTACCAAAGTCTCTTTCAAAGTACCTGTATCATTTTGCATCCCACCAGAGATGAATTAGAGTTTCTATTCTGCCACATCCTTACCAGTGTTTTGTGTTGTCAGTGCTTTGGATTTGGGCCATTCTAATAGGTGTCTAGTAGTATCTCATTGATTTGAATTATAATTTCCTAATGTTCTTTTTGTTTATAAACATCTTACCATGTTTGCTTGCCATCCGTATATCTACTATGGTAAGATCATCTGTTCAAATCGTTCACCTGCTTTTTAATTGAATTGCATATTTTCTTATTGTTGAATTTTAAGACTCTTTGTGTATTTTGGCCTTATTTTTTATACTCTTTTATCAAATATATCTTTTGCAAATATTTTCTTCCAGTCTGTGGCCTGTCTTTTCATTCTCATGACATAGAGTTTAATAGAGCAGAACTTTAAAATTTTAATGAAGTCCATGATTTAAGGTTGCATCTAACAAGGCATTGCCATGCCTAACATCATCTAGATTTTCTCCTGTGTTATCTTCCATAATGTTTATGGTGTTGCATTTTACAGTTAGGTCTGTGATCCACTTTGAGTCAAAACTGAGAGGGTGTAAGATCTGTGTCTAAATCTACATGTGGATGTCCCGTTGTTCTAGCACTGTTTATACTGAAGACTACCTTTGCCTCATTATATTGCCTCTGCTCTTTTGCCCAAAACTGATTGACTATATTTATGTGAGTCTATTTCAGGGCTCTCTATACTGGTGCATTGCTCTATTCGTCTCTTCTTTGACCGATATCATACTGTCTTGATTACTGTAGCTATATAGTAAGTCTTATAATCTTAAGTGCTAGAGGTATGTAGCAGTGTGTTTAATCTCTACATATTTTTAATTTCCCAGCTATCTTTCTGTGTCTCCATTTTTTATTAAGGGAATAGTTCTATGAAGGACACACATAAAATATTGTTCTCTAGTTCTTCCATTGCTTTAAAAAGATTTTGGGGTAGTTGATCTCAAATATATCCATATGTTGTGAAACCCCTTGATTTATTTTTTTCTCTTTGGATTTTATCTATAGCTTGCCTAGAAATTTTTATATATCCTAAGAGCAAATAATCATGTATATTTTCATCTAGGATGTATTGTTCTGCTTCCCTTTTGTTATTATTTTACTCTTTAATATACCTGATATTTAATTTGCTATGTTAGGAACTGACTTAGCACTATTTTTCATGAAATAGCAGTTCAAATTTCCCTTCAACATAATTGAATGACCTGATCTATCATCACTGATTTATTATAATTTTATGAAGTACTTTGTCCAGTATAATTATTTCTCTACTATGTAATCTGTTCCACAGATAGATGTAACCACCCTTGAATAAGTAACACACTGTTAAATTGTGGTGCATGCATAATATATTTTGGTATATCAGGAAGTAATCCAGTCCCAACAAGTGTGGAACCTAACAAATCTTTTCAGAACGTTTTTCAGTGTCTGACTATTTCTTTTGCTCTATACGCCAGAGCACTCCAAGTGCTCTCCATCACTTAGTTAAGATTTTAAAAATCTTAACTATTATTTTAGGCATGTAGAGATATCTCATTGACATTTCAATTAAAACTGCCCTAATTATTAAATGTCTTAATCACACATTTATTTACTTGATGTTTATATTTTTTTCTTTGTTAGATAACAGTCTTCTTTTTTATGGCTAAATCTCCTATCTATTGAGTTTTAAGTGTTTTCCATGCTCTGAATATCATTGATTTACACATTTATATTTGTAAATATAATTTCACAGTTATGTTTGGCTCTTTGATTCCTTAAAGTTATGTTTTGAAAATGAAAAAATATTAATATTGATGAGGTTCAGTTTATCTTTTATTAGTATTATTTTTTATAGTTTATCTTTGTTTTAAATTATAGCTTACCTCTTGGCACCTCATTTTAATCTTTTCTAACTCAATGTCAAAACACTGGTTTGTTTTTCCCTAAGTGTTTGTTCTGCAGTGTTTAAAGTCCACCACTTTTATATGGGTCTATACTTCACTTTTAGGTTTTAGTTTTAAGTATTTCTTTTTTTCAATTACTTCCAGTATCATTTGTTGACAATGTACATTCTTCTGTTGAATGACTATGGCACTGCTGTTAAAAATCATTTGACTTAGTATGTACATGTTAACTTCTCAACTCTCTATTTTGTCCCACTCCTCTGTATGTTTATCCGTCTGCAATCCCACTGTTTTTTTTTTTAATGTTATTTTTTTTTTTTGAGAAGCAGAGAGAGACCGAGTACAAGCAAGGGAGGAGTAGCAAGAGAGAGAGAGGGAGACACAGAATCAGAAGCAGGCTCCAGGCTCTGAGCTATCAGCACAGAACCTGACGCAGGGCTCGAACCCACAAACTGTGAGATCATGACCTGAGCCGAAGTCTGACACTCAGCTGACTGAGGCACTCAGGCACCTCAGTCCCATACTGTTTTAATGATTGTACTTGTACAGTGAGCCCTGAAGACTAAGTCCTCTAACTAGATAGTGCTTTTTATACTGTTTAGCTATTCTAGTACCTTTATATTTGCATATACATTTTAGAAAATATTTGGTAATTTCTATAAAAGTATACTTAAATTTTAATTGTAATTTAGATAAATCTGTATCAATTTCTGGAGAATTGAAGTGTTAACACTGTACAGCCTTTCGGTCCATTAATATAGCATATCTCTTCATTTATATATGTTTTGTAATCTTACAACAACATTTTGCAGATTCAACAATGTCTTGTCCATATTTGGGTAATATATCCACACATATTGAGTACTTTATGCTACTATAAATTATATAATTTGCAAATGCTTATTTCTGGTCTAGGCAAAAATAATTGATTTTCTATATTGACTATATCGACTATATTTTCTATATTGACTCGTGGCCTTATTTTATTATAGTCATGAATTAGTCCTCATAACTCTTTTGTAGATTTTTCAGGGTTGTCTGCAAACTCAGTGGTGTTATCTGTAAATGAAAAGAATATTCTTTTCTATTTACTGGTATGCCTTTATATCTTTTTTTTTTTTAGCTTTATTGCCATAGCTGGGGGCTCCCTTATAATTGTTAAATAGAGAGTAGACATCCTTGTCTTATTCTAGATTTTACAGAAAAAATATTCAGTATGTCGCCATGAAATGTGATATTATTCACAGGTTTTTCATAAATGCCTATATTAGTTTGCTAGGGCTACTATAAGAGAGTACTACTTCCTGAGTAGCTTAAACAACAGAAATTTATTTTCTCACAATTTGGAAGGGTAAAAAGTCCAAGATCCTCGTGTTCACATGGTCAGCTCCTTCCGAGGGTCACTGAGGATCTGGAGAGATGTGTCCATATTCCTGTCCATGGTTTGTAGATGGCTCTGTTTACCCTGTGTGATCGCATTGTCTTTCTCTACACATTTCTGTGTCCGAATTACCTCTGCCTATTAGGACATAAATCATACTAGATTAAGCCCACCTCAGTTAACTCAGTTTAACTTAATTACCTATGTAAAAACCCTATCTCCAAATATGGAGTACGGATCTCATTCTGAGGTATTAAGTGTTAGGACTTCAATATATGAATTTGTTTTTGTTGTTATTTATTTTTTTTAGAAGGGGAGGAAGATGAAGAGTTAAGATACAGTCATTGGATATTTGAGGGATTGGAAAAATACTCAAAATAAAGCATTTAATATAAAAATTGGGACAAGAAATGCATGACTCCAATTGTGTGATACAATTGTGTACTTTCTTGAAGAAAATATACCAAACATTGAGTTTCCTTCTAGATTAATCTTTTTAAACATTTTTTCTTTCTACATTTCTGCATTTTTTAACACAAATTGTAAGATTAAAAAAGAACACACCACAGTCATGCCTTTCATGAAAACGTGGTTCCTCTATTTTCCATAGAATTGATATAATGTGGCATTCACTTTTCCACTGCCAGTGGAATTAGGGAGAAAAGTAAACCTGTTCCTTAGGGTACTCCTTTACTTCCGGTGGGAAGACACCTCCAGCGTAAGCCAGTAACTTCCAGGAATTTGTGACCTCTTTGGAATAAGGGATGACTGTTTAAAGTTTCTCTCTGTGTCTCCCACTACAGGAAGGTAGCTACGGAGCTCGGCACTCGCCCTCTCTAGCCCCACCTGAGGTGCCTGGGGCGAGCCCTCTCTAGCCCCACCTGAGGTGCCTGGGGCGAGAGCTCGCCAGGCCTCCATCCGGGTCCTCAGAAACTCACCAGGGGCAAGCAGGGCCGCAGCTGGATCCCTGACGCCTGATGGGAGACTTTCCAGGTGCATTCTACCTGCTGGAGCAAGCCTGGAGCTGACCTTGCTGGTGGTGCAGCGACGCCTTCCACGTAGGGGGCGGCTCTGCGGAGTGCTCTCCTGTTTCCTTAGGGTTTTCTGTCTGTCTCTGTATCTCCCCCGCGAGGCAGGAGCTGCAACAGCATTGTCTTTCCAGTGCCTGAGCCTCCTCAGTGTCTGAGCCTCCCCAGTGCCTGAACCTCCCCAGTGCCTGAGCCTCCAGGAAGCATCGTGAGTTGGAATTTTATTTGTTGGTTGGTTTGTTTTTAGATTGAAGATGTAAGTGAGGTTAACCAGTGCTTCTCTGACTTAAGTCCCTCAAGGTCCCACTGTGTTGTCACGAAAGGCTGCACAATATTCCTGTGCGTGTGTGTGTGTAACATTTTCTTTTTTCTTATCTGTCCATGGATACTTAGGTGGTTTCTTTGTCTTGGCTATTGCCAAGAAGAATGCTGAAGTGAACGTGGTGGTGGCCAATACCTCTTTTATACTGGGATATTGTTTCTTTTGGATATATGCCCAAAAGCGGAATTACTGGATCATATGGTAGTTCTATTTTTACGTTTTTGAGGAACCTCTGTACTGTTTTTCTGAGTGCCTATACCAGTTTACATTCCCACAAACAGTGCACAAGTTTTCCTTTTTTATTAACACTTGTTGTCTGTTGTCTTTTTAATAATAGCCATTGTAACAGGTGTGCTGATACCTCATTTGGTTTTGATTTCCTTGATTACTCATGTTGAGCACCTGTTGGCCATTTAAATCTTTGGGGAAATGTTCGGGTATTTTGACCAGTTTTAGTTGAAGTTTTGTTTTATTTTCTTATTATTTTTTTGCTATTGAGTTGTATGAGTTCTTAATATATTTTGGATATAACCCCTTTCACATATATATTTACAAATGTTTTCTCTCATTCCATAGGTTACCTTTCTGTTTTGTTGTTTCTTTTGCTGCACAGATTTTTTTCCTCTTTCTAGTCCCACATGTTTATTTTTTATTTTGTTGCTAGTAGTTTAAGATCATATCCAAAGAAATCATTATTAAGATCCATAGCAAGAAGTTGTTTTTCTACATTTTCCCGAGAAGTTTATGGTTTCAGGTTTTACATGTAAGTCTTTAATTCATTTTGAGTTAATGTCTTATGAGTGGTGTTAAGATTAGGGTCTTTTTCCCATTATTTTGCATGTTAATATCCAGTTTTCCCAGTACCATTTTTTGAAGAGACTATTTTTATTAACTGAGTATTCTTGGCTAATCTGTCAGCTATCAGTTGATTATATATGCATGAGATTTTTCTGGACTCTTGATTCTGTTCTGTTGGTTTTTATGTCTGTTTTTATGTCAGTACAATACTGTTTTGATTATCATAGCTTTTCAGTGTAGTTTGAAATCACAAAGTGTGGTATCTCCCACACTTGGTTCTTCTTTCTTAGGACTCTTTGGCTATTAAGGGTCTTTTATGGCTGCATATACATTTAAAGATTGTTTTTTCTACATCTGTTAAAAATGCAGTTGGGATCTTGACAGGGATTTCAGTGAATGTGTAGATGGCTTTAGGTAATACAGATTTTTTAAACAATATTTATTGTCCCAATCTATGAACACGGGATATCCATTTTATTTGGGTCTTCCTCAATTTCTTTTATCACCTTGTAGTTTTCAATGTCGAGATCTTTTACCTTTTTGGTTAAATTTATTCCTATATATTTTATTGTTTTTCCTGCTATTGTAAATAAAATTGTTTCTTTGGGAACCTGGGTGGCTAAGTCAATTATGCATCTTATTTTGGCTCAGGTCATGATCTCATTTTTCATGAGATGTAGCTCCGCTTTGGGCTCTGTGCTGTGAGTTCACAACAGGGAGCTTGCTTGGAGTTCTCTGTCTCTTCTCTTTCTGCCCCTTCCACTATTCACTTGGGTTCTCTCTCTCAACATAAATCAATAAGCTTAAAACAATAAATAACATAAATGAGATTATTTCTTTTCAGATAATATGTCCTGAGTGAATAGAAATGTAACTGATTTTTATATGTTGATTTTGTAATAATAGAATTCAATCCATTATTGAACTCATTGGTTAGATCCAACAGTGTTTTGGTAGAGCCTTTAGTATTTTCTATTTATAAAATTATGTGATCTGCAAGTAGAGACAATTTTACATCTCCATTTACAATTCAGATTAACTTTTTCATCTTTTTCTTGCCTGATTTCTGGGGCTAAGACTTCTGGTACATTTTGAATAGAAGTGGTAGGAGTAGGCACCTTTGTCTTGTTCTTGATTGTAGAGAAAAAGCTTTCATCTTGTCACCATTGAGTCTGATGTGAGACTGTTATAAATGTACTTTATTAGGTTGAAATACATTCCTTCTATATCTACTTAAGAGTTTTTAACCATGAATCAATGTTGAATTTTGTCAAATGCTTTTTTTTTTTTGCAGCTGTTGAGATGGTCATAGGATTAATATGTTTTATTTAATTAATGCAGTGTATCACATTTATTGGTTTGCATATGTTGAACCATCCTCGCATTCAGGGGATAAATTTCACTTGATCATAAATGCGGTGCTGAATTTGATATGCTCCCCTAATGCACATTAGAAGTGTGGTGCTGAATTTGTTTTGCTAGTATTTTATTGAGAATCTTTGAATCTGCATTCATCAGGGATATTGATCTATGTTTTTCTTTTCTTATAGAGTCCTTATCTGGCTTTATTATCAGAGTTATACCGGACTTAGGAATTAAGTTTAGGAGTGATCTCTCCTTTTCAATTTTAAAAAATGCATTAGAGAAGAATTGGTGTTAATTCGTCTTTAAATATTTGGTAAAATCCAACAATGACTGCATCTGGTATTGGGAAATATTTGCCAGAGTCCAGATCCATCAGGTCCAGGGCTTCCTGAAGGATGGGTGGTGTCAGCGAAAGGGAGTGAGAGAGCCTCAGTTTCTTTCTGATCACCAGGCAAGCATCTCTGCTCTTCAGTCTGCCATCTCTGCACTGACCTAAGAGTCAGCTTTATTTATTGAAAAAATATATGGGGTACAAAACAGAAGTGGCAATTGCCTTAGACAATGATTTCTGATGACAAATTCATTGGTATGTAAAAATTTCCAAGAACATAGATTGGTAAAAGACTCCTGCATAATCTTTATCAATAGTGATCTATGTAGGTGACTTAGATGCTTATCACATGGGGAAGGAAGGTATCTGTAGCATTCAAATAAAGGCAATGTTTTTAGCATACCAAAGGTAAGAGTTAGTTCTTTGCAGCAGGGACCAATAGCCTGTTTTCATGAGGGGGAAGAAAAACAAGTTTCTCAGGAAATGTAATATTTGCTCCCATAAACACAAAAGAAGAGGGGTGTCTGGGTGTCTCAGTCAGTTAAGTGTCCGACTGGCTCAGGTCATGATCTCACGGTTCATGGGTTCGAGCCCCGAGTCGGGCTCTGTGCTGACAGATAGCTCAGAGCCTGGAGCCTGCTTCAGATTCTGTGTCTCCCTCTCTCTCTGATCCTCCCCTGCTCGCACTGTCTCTGTCTCCCAAAAATAAATAAAAACCATAAAAAAATTTTAAAAAAACACAAAAGAAGAAATTACTATAACCTCCTTCACAAGGTGCAATCAGCATATTTTGGATAAGGGGGCCAGGTGCATTGGGGGTCAGTGCTCAAGCAAAAATAATTGAGTGGGGGTGTAGACATCAGTCACCATCTGACAGCAGGAGGCCTTTGAGTTCAGAAATGGCTTCCAGCACTTGTTGAAAGATTTGTGATTACTGACCAAATCTCCTTATTAATAATCAATCTGTTCAGATTTTCTGCTTCTTCCTGATTCAGTCTTTTGAAAGGACACAGTTCAGTCTATAGTAAACCCTTTGTTAAGTTAATGAAGTTGATAAGACTATTTTCATGGATGAGTGTTGAGTTTAGTCAAATCTTCATTATCCATTAAAATGACTCTATGACTTTTCTTTAGTAGTCTATTTATATACTGAATTACATTAATTGATTTTCTAATTTAACAAAACTTCACTTTATCATGATTTATTATCTGTTTGTAATATGACTTACTAAGATTTTGTTGTAGATTTTTGCTTCCATGCTCTTAAAGGGGTATTGCCCTTTAATTTTCTTTTCTTGCTTAACTATCTGGTTTTGGTATCAAGGTATAACTGGTCCTATAAAATGTCTTGCAAAATGTTCTTTCCTAATTTGTGTAGAATTGATATTATTTCTTTTCTATATGTTTAATAGATTTATGCCACTTCCACTATCTTGCCTTGGAATTTTTGAGAAAGGCACTTCAACTACAATTCAATTTTATTAATCCACAGTGGACATTTTAGGTTACCTATGTAGTTTAAAATGAGCGATAGTAGTTTTATTGTGTGTAAAAGATAGACAGGTAATTCAGGAGATGTTGTGGAAGAAAGAAAAGGTCTACCCATGCAGGCCTGAAGGTATTTTGAAATTAAACGCAAGCTGGAGAAGTTGTTGAGATATTTTTGTCCTTTCCTCTTCAGGCCAAATTCTCACATATAAAGAATGCCAAAAGGAAAACAGAGAGCAGAGACAATTTTGCCACACTTCTTGTTGAGGTTATATAAGGGATCGTCCTAAAGTTGCCTTTGAAACAATCTGATAATGTCTAATATGTAAGCAGAAACAGAGATCCTATGTTACTTTATACAAATATCTTCCTACTAAACAGATTTTGTTTGACTTGACAACATATGACATATTGAGTCACTTGCTCTCCTTAATCAGAACACTGGTAACCACAAATTTATGTTTTTCCCTAAGAAAATATTAGAAAAGCCAAAGTTTTTTCTCTTAGCATGGACAATGCTTTGGTAATTTCTGATCTTACTGTTTGTATTCCATAAAATCAAACTGTTAAATTTAATCTAAATGATAAAAATTATTTTTTCAGTGAGACATTTATACTTTTTTGCCTTTAGTGAGGGATACATATTTTCTTGGGTAAAATGTAAACTTCAATGGAATGGTCCAATTAGAAATATCAGTTAATGTTTTCCCATAAAACCAGTATCAAGTCACTATGCTTATGTCACAATTTTTAAACTTTCATAGCAGAATCATATGTTTTCATAATATTTTTCAATAACTCCTAATATTTTAATTTTGAAAATCAGTATTTGAATTTTAAAGAGGGTTAATTTATTGCAACCAATTATTGTAACTGTACTACAAAAAGGTAAGTTTAAAATAGAATTTAAACTGTGTGCATATTTAACATAATATAAAAGAAAACAAAATATCACCTTTATATCTATAAGCCTTTTTTAACTAATAGAAGATGATAATGCTATAAAAATATGCACACAGCCTAATTCTAACTCATATAAATAAGTAATTCTTTGAAAGTAAAAAAAAAATCATTACTTTGTTCGTTTTTAGTCTTCCATTTTCAAGTAGTAACTTTCAAGTAATTTGACACTGGATCAAAATTCTCTGCATAACTAGTATAGAGTACACTATAACAGTCTTAGGAAACAGCCTAGCAAGTACATGGCATATAGAATATTTTATGAAAGGTATTTATACTTATAGTAAAACCTTGGTTTGAGAGTAACTTGTTCTGTGAATGTTCTGCACGGAAGAAAGAGCAAACAGTTCTAATAAATTTTAACTTGATAAATGAGCAATGTCTTGCAATAGGAGTAGTATGTGAAGCCGAATGTCATATGATCACAACTGAGCCAATGGTTTCTCTCTCTCTCTCTCTCTCTCTCTGTCTCTCGCGGGATTGGACGTGATTATCTCCCATTCTCAGATGCCCAGTCTAGGTCGCAGTGTTTGGCAGAAATAAGTGATTTTTCAGAACTTTTGAAGGTGCCTACAATTGGGTGGCATTGGTGTTTTTTTTTGTTTTTTGTTTTTTTTTTTTTTTTTGTCACCTCGAAGCACCTATGGACAGTCCTTTGCTTTTCCATACAAGAACAAGCTTAGGAATGCTTTACCTTGGGGCGCCTGGGTGGCTCAGTGGTTAAGCGTCTGACTTGGGCTCAGGTCATGATCTTGCAGTTCGTGGGTTGAGCCCTGCATTGGGCTCTGTGCTGACAGCTCAGAGCCTGGAACCTGCTTCAGATTCTCTGTCTCCCTCTCTCTGACACTCCCCTGCTCAGGCTCTCTCTCTCTCTCTCTCTCTCTTTCAAAAATAAATAAGGCATTTTTAAAATATTAAAAAAAAGGAATGCTTTGCCTCATTCTAGGTCATTGGATAGGTTCCTTATTAAAGTTGCATGAAAAGAAAAAGATTCCATTGAGCTAATAGATATCAGTGATTCTGTTGGTGATAGTGAAAGCCATCCTACACAATAACTCTCCTCTCTCTTGTCTCCCTAACACCAGCCACTAAGGTTTAAGTGCAGGTTAATCTATTTTCCTTTATAGTTTATATTTTCTTTATTATTTGTATTATATTACACTATTGCTATCATTTTATATGAATATATCTGGGTTGTGGAATGAATCACCTTAGTTTCCATTATTTCTTATGGGGAAATTCACTTTGATATACAAGTGCTTTGTATTATAAACATGTTTCTGGAACAAATAATGCTCACAAACTAAGGTTTTACTGTATATATATATTCTCTACCTGATTCTTAATACATACTTTAATTCATTCCATTTTATTTTGGACATATTCTGATAGTCTTTCATCAAGCAATTGTTGATAATTAATTTGAGGCTTTCAAATTAATTGGAGTAGACACTTTAATGGCAAAATTTTTGGTTTTTTTTTTTAGGTATCCTATACTTTTTTTTTTCTAACTTCACATCAAAGTTTATTTTTACTTCAATTTCTGGTTCAGGCATTATCCAAAATCTTCATATTGTTATTTTTAGATGTCATTCATTTAACAACTGATAATACTAATTACATTTTAAGAGATAATTTAAGAACTTTATATGTTATTATTTTAAATATTTAATAATGTACACTATTAATTTTTAACTTACAAATAGTAAATTTGTTCTGTATTAAACTTATTTAATTTAATAATTTACCCATGAGAGTTTAATTTAGCCTAAAGTTATTTTTTGAAATGCTTATATAAATATATAAAAATTATTAAATAACATTTTGGTTACTTTTGATAAAGCAAATTCCTCTCTATATCACCTATAATTTCTCTCTATCCATTAAATGTAAACAGACATTTATTTTTAATTACATTTTAATCATTTTAAAAATATAATCCTCTTATTATCAGCATGTATAATAGTTTCCTTGTTATCTAAAAATATATTATTATACAAAATGATGTCTTTTGATATGGTCTTAAGAAATAAGTATCTTCTGGGGTGCCTGGGTGGCTCAGTCGGCTCAGCTCAGATCTCACGTTTGTGGGTTCGAGCCCCGCATCAGGCTCTGTGCTGACAGCTAGCTCAGAGCCTGGAGCCTGCTTCTGGTACTGTGTCTCCTTCTCTCTCTGCCCCTCCGCCTCTCATGCTCTGTCTCTCTCTGTATCGAAAATAAATAAAACATTAAAAAAATTTTTTTAATTAAAAAAAAGAAATAAGTATCTTCAACAGAGTCCTGTTATCAAATCATTAGCATCCATCACTGCATATCAAACAGCTGTTCTCATCTAGCTATAAGGTGCCTTTAGGATCACATTTCTCAAGTTGTGAAAACAGAAGATACCACAATGATAAAGTGTGGTCTCTGTGGAGTCAGATGGGAGTCAAAAACAAGCTCTAGAGCGGGCTTCTATGAGACCTTTAGACAAATTAATTAATCTTTCTGCTTTACTATGGTAACCTGTAAAATATTGATGGCAAGTATGTCATCGGGTTCTTATGGGGGTGAAATGATTCAAATTATGTGAAGTTTTTGGAACAGCACCTGAAACATAGTAAACCCACTCTTCTTATTATACATATGTGCCCTGTACAAAACATAGGAGGTGGCTGTTTCTGATTTTTTCCATTATTACTTTGTAGTTTCCACTGGCATTCTTTGGAGACATAAAATTCCTTTGAAGCTTTGGAAATGTACTCAGTTCAAACATCAGTATTGATTTTCTAACCCTAAAGTTATTATCAAGGATGTTGTGCTTTGATTGGCTAAACCTTAAGAGCTGTTTCATTTAAATTAAAATGAGCATAATAAGTTAAACAATGAACAAAGAAATCAAAGTCAGCAAATAGGCCAATCATATGTATATAAATAATATGGCATAGAATCAAAATGTGTCCCCTCACAAATCATGAAAGACTACTGAATACTGAAAAGGAACCATGGCCTGAAGGGGGAGGGGGAAGGTGGGAAGGGAGTGATGGTCATGGTGGGGGGCACTTGTGGGGAGAAGCACTGGGTATTATATGGAAACCAATTTGAAAATAAACTATTAAAAAAAGTGTCCCCTTCTCCTTATACTTGATTCTAAGAAACCGCAGGTTATCTTCTCATATTTCCGTATATGAGAAGATATATATGTAAGCCAAATATGTAAGTATATATATAATCTTATCTTGTTGTCTCTCTATATGTAATATAACATATAATATATATAACTAAATAATTGTGTTATGTGTATGGTTCTCTTTATACACACACACAATTGTTTCAGGAATAAAATGCTAATTCATTTTTCAAATTAAGAATACTCACTAAAAATTCTTGTACTTTCTATTCCTTTTACAAATGGAAACTATCTTCCAAGTCTGTCTCCTTTGCTAAAAGAAGCCACACAGATAAATGACCATTCCTAAGATTTTCTAATTAAGTCAAAGGATATTTATACCACATAGTCTGAAAGGTAAGTGGCTTGCTGATAAGTGTTCTGTTCTTCATGCCAATCTAAAATTATCTCTGCAGGTAGACCTTATATTGATGTAGAGATTTGAGAGAATAAGTATCATTTATTTCTGTGCCCCAAAATGTCACCATTGGATACCTTGAAGGAAAATGAAGAAGGTGGCACTTTTAATTCTGAAAGATTTAGAATTTGTATACAAACACAAATTATATATTTTTGAATCAGTTGAAGCCCCATTTTTTGATCTAAATATGTTTAGCTATATTAAATTGTATAGTTTATTATAATGACAGGAATAGCAAAAGCATTTAGTCATCCAAGGAGGATATATACACAAACGTTGAGTGTTTCATACTATGTATCAGATATTTTCTATCCTAAAAGAAATGCAATACTCTTTAAGAAGACAAATAATGTGTTCATTACTCCTTTATAAATGTGTTTCTACATATAATCAAAGGATAAATTGCAGTTTTGGTTATCTATTTCATTTTGAAAATTAGTAATTATACATAAAATATTTTCTGTTTTTTATGAGGATAATACCCAATAATGCCTGTGATATTTTTAAGTACAAAGATAATACATCTTAGTAAAACCAAATCAATTTTCTGAATGACATGAAATAGTATTGTAAGCTTTTTTTTTAAATACACTAATATTTAGATTAATGGTTAAAATTACTTCCAGAATAGGCAGAGTCTCTGGCTACTTGTGAGATTGTTATCTAATATCTTTGATAAATAAGTAAAATAATGCCTTCCTGTATGCTTCTTTTTTTACTTTCTTAAATTTTTTTTTAACATTTATTTATTTTTGAGAGACAGAGAGAGACAGAGCATGAGTGGAGGAGGGGCAGAGAGAGAGGGAGACAGAATGTGAGGCAGGCTCCAGGCTTTCAGCTGTCAGTACAGAGCCTGATGTAGAGCTCGAACACATGGACCCTGAGATCATGACCTGAGCCGAAGTCAGAAGCTTAACTGATTGAGCCACCCAGGCGCCTCCCTCTTTTTTACTTTCAAATGAAGAAACATATTATATGTTTTTAGTGGGAAGCAAAATAAATTGATATAAACATATTATAGATTTCTCCACCCTCATTCTGTCATTTTCTTTAGAAAAGTTGCTGTTTTGCTTGAACTCATTGGAATTATTTTCTTTTTTTTCATAGTTTATTGTCAAATTGGTTTACATACAACACCCAATGCTCTTCCCAATAAGTGCCCTCCTCCATCACCACCACCTCTTTTCCCTCTTCCCCTCCCCCTTCAACCCTCAGTTCGTTTTCAGCATTCAATAGTCTCTCAGGTTTTGCGTCCCTCTCTCTCCCCAACTCTCTTTCCCCCTTCCCCTCCCCCGGTCCTCCATTAGGTTTCTCCTGTTCTCCTGTTAGACCTATGAGTGCAAACATATGGCATCTGTCCTACTCCGCCTGACTTATTTCGCTTAGCATGACACCCTCGAGGTCCATCCACTTTGCTACAAATAGCCATATTTCATTCTTTCTCATGATGGATCAAGAAGATATGGTGTATATATATACACAGTGGAATTATTTTCTAAAATAAGGTTTCAGATTGGATGATCTCAAAAAATATTTACAGATAAATTATTAAAGGTGTGAAGTGGATTTTCAAAATTACAGATGTAAAATCTAGACATATTGTACTCAAACTATAAATAATTGAAGATAAAGAAAAAAATTTGAAAGAAGAAAAATGAGAGGAAGAACCAACCTTATGAATAAAGAAGCAAAGAGAAGAATTATGTCTGACTTCTCCTCAGAAATCATGCAAGTAAGAAGAGTTTAGTGAAATATTTAAAGGGTTGAGAGAAGCAAACCACCAACCTAGAATTCTGTGCCTGTGAAATTATTCTTTAAAATTGAAGGAGAAATAACGACTTGCTTAGGAAAAGAAAAATGAAGGAGAATTTTTTTTGTCAGTACATCTGCCTTGAAAGAAATGTTAAAAGAATTTCTTTAAAGAGAAAAATTATGTAAGTCAGAAACTAGGCATAAAGAAAGTAAAAGCATCTGAGAAGAAATAAGTGAAAGTAAAATAGAAACTTATTCTTTTTTAATTTTTTAAATCTTTTATTTATTTTTGAGACACAGGGAGACAGAGTACAGCAGGGGAGGGGCAGAGACAGAGGAAGACACAGAATCTGAAGCAGTCTCCAGACTCTGAGCTGTCAGCACAGAGCCCAACGTGGGGCTCAGACCCAAGAACCAGGAGATCGTGACCTGAGCAGATGTCAGATATTTAACCAATTGAGCCACCCAGACCTCCCTAGAAACTTATTCTTAATTAACCTAACAGATAAGAATGTGATTATAATAATAAGATTATATTCAATTATGTATGTATATTCATCTATATATGCTTATATAGAAGTGAAATAAAGATCTTAATAATGCAAGGAATAAGAGAGAGGAATTAGGAATATTTATTATATAAGGTACTTGCACTATCCGTGAAGGAGTATATTGTTATTTAAAAGTGGACTTGGGTTAGTTATAACTATATGTTGCTCTAGGACAAAAACTCTAGGACAAATAACTAATAAAAATGTATAAAAATATCATTGATATACTAAAGAAGTAGATGAAATGGAATCATATAAAACGCTCGATCAATTAAAACCACAAAAAGGAGAAAAATTGTGGAAGCCAGAAATATGAACAAAGAACAGGGGCAAGAAATAATAAAACTAATAAATATAGTAGTTATTAATCTATGTCAATAATTACTTTACAAACCAATGGTCTAAATATACCAATTTAAAGGAAGAGACAGAGTGAATTGAAAACTGAGAATCAACCATGTATTTTCTACAAGGAACTCCCTTTAAATATAAAGACAATACAGATTAAAATAAAGGAATGAAGAAAGATTCAATATACTAACACCAATCAGAAAAAATGGGAGTTGCTATATTGCAGAAAGAGCAGGTTTCAGAGTAGGAGCACTGAATATGCACCTGATAACAGTGTCTAAAGTACATGAAACAAAAACTGATACAACTGTGGGGAACCACGAATCCATGGCCATAATGGAAACTTTAATACTCATCTATCAGAAATGGACAAATATATGGGAAATCTCTGCACATTCCCCTCGATTTTTTTTTTAATTTGAAGCTGTTTTAAAAAGTAAAGTCTTAAAAAAAATCCATAATTCTACTCTCAAGAGACCCCCTGCAAAAAAGTGGGGTTGTACAGATGGACACCAAAATTAGAAATAAATAGAAAAGCAAGCAATGAACATCAAAATTGTCATTTCTCCAGTAATACATTGAAATAGTTAACATCTCTGGAGGAACATCAAAGTTATTCAAGGAATGCAATCAAAATGCCAATATTAGCAATCAAAAACCAAAGTGGTTAAATATTAATAATGTACTTAATGTGATTAAGGATTAGTAGCTATTAAGGAACATTCAAATAATAACTTGAACTCTGCTGGTCTGTACATAAGTTGGTTAAAAAAAAAGAGTCTTTCTCTTGAACCCTTTAATTAATTCCCTTTCTAGGAATATATCCAAGAAAAACTTCAGAATTTTAGGTAAGAATTTATGAACAAAGATGCACATGGCTCTTTATAATAAAAAAAAAATAGCAATTCCTTTTCAATGAGGCCAACTCTGACCACCGCATCTTACTTCAACCTCATTATAATCCTTTTTATACAGTTCCACTTTTTCTAGGATAATTTTCACCTTCTAACATGCTGTTATAATTTATTCATTTATGTATTAATTATTTATTGGCTATTTCCTCGCATGGGAATATAAACTCTACATGTGCAGAGATTTTTTTTAATCTAATTTTGTTTACTCATGTATTCCAAGCGCTGAGATTAGGTACTCAGTAAGTATTTGATGAATTAAAAAATATCAAAAATATAAGAATGATCTATAAATATAATTAAATGTTACAAACTATAATTTTGCTTTTCAAAATAAAATATGAGATATTTAATTACATGTAGGTTTGTATAAACATATATGTATACGTGTGAGAAATCAATATAATATTTTATATTTATAGTGATAAAAATCATCATATATGTATGTATGTAGACAGAACAAAAAATGTTAATGCCTAGATGGTGGAATTAAATATGATTTTTACCTGCTTTTCATTTCTACCTCCAAATATTATAAAATTAGTACATATTTAACATTCAGAAATACTATTATTCGAAATATCACAGGCTAACTATGGCTTGACTTATATAGTTGTTTATAAAGAAAATGTATTTCAGCATTAGATATTTAAGGAATTATACAGACAGAAATATCTTAGGGTATAGATTTGAATGAGGGAAGAAAGGAAACATACGATGTAAAATGGTATGCCCCATATGGTAGTGTACCTTGAAGGTTCAGAACTTTAAAAAAAAATACACAGATTCATGTAACTATTGCCTTCCCCAAATCATCAGCATATTTATCACAGTGATCCCCAATTGATTTCCCTGTGTGCATATTTACCCCCATAGTCTGTTCTCCACAAGGCAGCCAGATGGGTTTTGCAGTCTGTCATTTTTCTTCTCAGAACTCTCCAATGACTTCCTGTATCACTTAGGACAAAAATCAGAAGTTCATAACATTGGATACATGGTCCTTCTATAGCATCTGAAACCTCTTCCACCCAAATTCTGGGACTGAATCACATCATAACAAAAACTTCTCTCTCACCCTGAACCCACCGAAAACTCACAGTCTCTTCTAATCTGCTTTATTTTTTCTCACAGGAATTGTTGCTACCTGATTCCTATTAGGATTAGGTACATATGCCTTGTATATATACATTAAATAAATACACATGCATACATACATGTATATATACATATGCATAGGAAACATATATGTATACATACATACCTAATACAACTATATATTTTATACTCCCAGTATACTTATATTTATGTATGTCATACATTTAATATCTGTATTTCACTACCTGGTGTGTGTGCCTGTGTGTCATTTATTTTTCTCTCAGTCTTCTGTCATGAAAGTATAATGTTCATGGAAGAATACATTTAGTTGCTTTTAGTTCAACTTTGTATTTCTTTATCTAGTAAAGCCCCAGCATGTGCATAGAGGTTAATGAATAATTATTTGATTAGTGAGTACTAAATAAGTCATGAAATTGATACTCCTCTTGCTACTTTAATAAGGAAGATTTGATGACTGATATCTGAATATAGTGTGAAAAACATTGCAAATCTACCTACTTATATCTCTATGGGTGCATTTATCCACCAAATTGACCAGCTTGCTGGTCTACCCCTCTGCCTATATTTCTGACCTATCTTTGAGCTAATTATTTAGTGGCTTAAAGCTAGGTGGCTCTCTCTTAAGTGATTTTCTCTGCAACTGCTGCTGTACCTTTATGTTCTCTGCCCAGCTCTGTACAACTGCTAAACTTCCCAAGAAAAAAGGAAGCTGAAGAATTCACTGTGGCATTCTAATTTTAGCTAATTCTAATAATCCTATTCATATATCGGAGGCAGCAAAAGGAGAGGTTAAAAAATATCTGTACAGATTATTTCACACACCTTATGGGAGCCTGGCTTTATATGATTTTAAGTGACTAATTCCTCTTGGCCAGTTTTGACAAGATTAGATCTGACTGAGAATCTCTCTTAACATGATTATATGATTATCTGAGATTCTGCTTTTATTGCTCTTCTTCCTACATCTTTTCAGTTGGGAATGGGAATCTCTAGACTTGTTGGCATATGTTGGTATCTAGAATTTTGTGAGTCTGAGCACACCAGCCATTGAGATGTAGAAATTTTAGTACATACTTATGAAGGTGATTATTGATCCTCACATCTGCTCTGTCTAATCAAGTACATGTGTTTCATAGTCTGTAAATACTAGGCTTATAGTGAGTGATTATGTAAAAAATAATATGCCTGAACTTTCTATGGTCTATAAAAAATACCTTATTTTTACAAACCTGACTCATGTGTTCAGAATGGCAAGATTGTTGATTAGCACGCTCCCAAACAAAAGTCCCAGGCAGTGTTATTCTTAATTTAATTTATCAAGCTCGTAATTTCATTTCCAATATTTTTCTTTCTTAAAAAGCTAAGGAAAGAACTTTGGTAGCTTTATGAGAATTAAGAGATTATCTCTCATCCTGTGAGTTTTAAAAACCATTCTGGAATACCTTTACATCAGAAATTGTCTCTCACAAAGTTAAGTAGAATTCTCACATTAGACTTGGCTTAAGCTAATGGCGATTTATCATTTAGAATAGTGTCTATGTCTATAAAATAACACATATATGAAAGAGTTTTGCAAACAAAGTAGAATACCTGAGTTTTCCAAAGGATGCCTCTTTTGAATCCAAAGAACAGTGGCCTTGGGCAAAATATTTCTCTTAAGAAATACATGATTTTTTTGTTCATTATCTTGTTCAATTTTTGTAATTCTTTCAAGTGAATGTTTGTTTGGGGACGATGGCAACCAGAACTAAGATATTTCTGTTAATCAAGCAGTTCACCAGCAACCTTCATTTACAACTGCTTTGATAAACAGCCTCAGTCTCATAGAAACTATTTCTTCCTTAGCTGAAAATTGAAGGAAATGTTGGTCAATTAAAGAGAGTGAGGCTGAAGGTATATAAGTATATTCATCTTTTAGAAATAAAAACATTCTTATTACGCATCAAGTAAAACAGAATATACCAAACAGTTCAAATAGATTTTGTTTCAGAATATTTAAGCAATTTTTAAATCTCACTTGTGCGGCAGACATATAACAATGTGACAACAAGCATTAATGTTTTCTAGAGTTATTTATTGTCATTCAATAAGACTGAGAGTTGGGTACAGTAGCTGATAGTGAGATAATGAGAGTTGCCAACACAGAGGATCTATTGATGAAGTTGCAAAGACTGGGGAGATATTTCAAGGAGAAAAAAAAGACAAATTAATCCTGATCAAAATTGAATTCTAGGAACATCTGTAGGGGATAGAGAGGTGAAATAGATGGTAGAATCATGTCAGAAAGGTAGTAAATGTATAGAGATAAAATTTATGGATAATTCAGTAAACTGAGTAACCCTTCTAAAGGATTTCTGGAAAGTATAGATCAGGAAAATATATTCTCCAAGGTAGTCAGGCATATCACCCCAAAATTGTCAAATTGTATACTCCATTCTTGGATTTTGAATCATCACTAAATGGACAAGAAATTGAGGAAAATAATTGTGACAGAATCTGGATGGTATGAGTAGCTGGCCACGAGGCCATTATTACTGTTACTCCTTCTACATCCTGTAGGTACATTGGATTTTATCTATTTCCAAATCTGGATTCTAATCTTTTTGACATTTATGTGATACATCACCTTCCCTGTCCCTCATTTATCTTCTAGTGCATTTCCTTTAGCCTAATTTCAATTTCACAAAGTTGAGATATGTACTACAGTTAAGAAGACATAAGATTAAGTTATAACTACAGATAAGATATTTTATGCTACCTAATAATCAGTCTTTTGACCCAGAAATTTTAAAGCTAATAGAAAGTGTAAATTGCTGCAGCAGCTGATAAATTTATCTTAATGTAGCTTCCATACATGTATTTTTTTTTTTTTAATGATAGGATCGTGCTGCCTGGGTGGATCCAATGGTTAAGCCTCCAACTCTGGTTTCAGCTCAGGTCATGACCTTACACTAGACTGGTACACCTCACAGTAAGGTTGCTGGGTACAAGCCCCTTGGGATTCTCTGCCTCTCCTTCTCTCTCTGAGCCTCTCAACCTCTCTTTTGCATGTACGTAATCACTCTCTCTCTCTCAGAAATAAACTTATAAAAGGGTAAAAATTAAAGTTTATATTGTTTCTCTTTTTTAAATTTTTGTTTATTTTTGAGAGAGAGACAGAGACAGAACACAAGTGGGGAGGAGCAGGGAAAGGTGGAGACACAGAATCCAAAGCAGACTCCAGGCTCCGAGCTGCCAACAGAGTCCAACACTGGGCTCAAACTCACGAACTGAACTGTGAGATCATGACCTGAGCCAAAGTCAGATGCTTAACCAACTGAGCCACGCAGGTGACCCTGTTTCTTTAATTTTGTTTAATGAACATCTGATTTTCTCTTTTGTTGATAGCAATTTTACAATTTTTAATTTTTTATCAGAGCTGCTTCTGGGAAAATTTTCTGCTTTAGTATAAATATTTTATAAACTACTTGAATTTTTTAAGACCCCAAATACTGAACACTTATGTGTTATGCTTACCAAAAATATCTTTACATGACATGGCACTTGTGAAGAATGAATGAATAAATGAATGAGTATATGAAGGAATGGTTACTTCCATTGGCTACCAATACATTTTTCCTTCCAGTGGTTATTTGGTTGATGTTTTATATTTCTGTAGAGAGTAAGATCAGTAAACCATCAGGATGCTGTACATTCTCTGTGCTATGAAATGAGTTACAAAAATTAAAATAGATCCTTGGCTTAGAAAATAAAAACGACATTTTTCAGATATTGTTCAATTGGCAATTATTATCATGCATGAATCCATCTTAGACATTAAAATATAAATATGTGAACTATGACAGTAAATAACAAAAGCATTGATATCCATAAAGAAAAAATGGTTTTCCAACTATCTATGCTGTCATTCATTGTTTTAATAAATAAAAGTGATAAATGGTCTAAATTAAGGAGTTTAAAAGGAAAATACAATAAAGAACTTTTACTAATTTTATTACTTCCTATAATTCTAGTCTCTTGTTTTAACATGAACTAAATGTTCATATGTGTTCCTATATGTTCCTGAATGCTTGCATTTTCTGGAAACCTACCAATTCAGACTCTAATAGAAATATACAAATGTTGTGTGGAGACTCTGTTTTTTTTCCTGATTGTGTCATTTGGAGTTATCTGGTCACATATACTTTAAGCATACATACATAAGATTGCACTCCCATAAATATCACTGAATGGATATTACAAGATGGAATAAAATGGATATATTTTAATGTTCTACACATCTTCCAAATAGAAAGATTTAATCATTTATACAAAATTTTTAGAATTCTACTTTTGCCATGATAAATTGACCCATCTCCATGGAAATATCTTCATCCTTAAAATCAAAACTGTTCATCTAAGAACTGATAAAGATAATGGGTCACCATGATTTTTAAAATTCAATGAGAGATGATTAAGTAGGATTCAGTACAATTTACTGTTTAAAACAATCCTCACTTAATCTCTGTTACTGTTTTACTGCTTGACTGTAATTTTGACCCCTCTGTCTTTATTCAGAGATAAATTGGGTTTGAGATAATAGTATATTAGAAAAATGCCTCAATCAATATAGGGTGCAAGATTTGGTTTGGAAAATTTTTTCAGTAAGTCAGAACCAATGTTTTAAAATAAATATTTTGTGGCGCGCCTGGGTGGCTCAGTCGGTTAAGTGTCCAGCTTCAGCTCAGGTCATGATCTCACAGTTCGTAGGTTCGAGCCCTGAGTCGGGCTCTGTGCTGACAGCTCAGAGCTTGGAGCCTGCTTCAGATTCTTTGTCTCCCTTTCTCTCTGACCCTCCCCTGCTCACACTGTCTCTCTCTGTCTCTCAAAAATAAATAAACA
>PJEM01007676.1:27805-92223 GCA_004023845.1 Helogale parvula | reverse complement strand
GAGTGAGGGACACAGATCAAGGGAGACTACTGAATACTGGAGACGAACCATGGACTGAAAGGGGAGGGGGAGAGGGGGAGGGGGTGATGGTCATGGTGGGGTGCACTTGTGGGGAGAAGCACTGGGTGTTATATGGAAACTAATTTGACAATAAACTATTATTAAAAAATTAAAAAAATTAAAAAAGAAAAAAGAAAATATAGGTTACCAAAAAACCAAGGGTACACTCCCCAATTACTACTGGAAAGGCTACAACAATATTTTTATCTTATATGCTACTCACATACTGTGGGACACCTGTTTCACCTCTGATGTTCTGTGTTTCCTGAGAGGGCTTAAATAACAACAGGAACAAGAACAAAAGCCCAAACTTGTCTTAAAGGCTTATAAATGTAAGAGCATTTATGGGAAAGTGGAAAAAGGCATGCAACTTGTAAATCAGCTTCTTTTATTTCTTCCTTCTTGATAAAACGAAATGACGCTCTTACAGTGAAAATCTGTTTTTGTCATTCTTTTTTTGTTTGTTTTTGTTTCAGTGCTTAAATGACCAGACTTCTATTTTTTTTTCCTTTGGTGGGGGGTTGTAAGAAAGACTAGAGTGATAAGTTTTAAATAAATGATAGTTTGGGAATAACCATGACATTGGTCCTCACTTGCAAAAATAAATTGTTTGTCTAAATCAGTAAATGGGATGAGTATTTAAGTGCATCATTAAAAGCCAATATGCAAATAATCTGAGCAATTATAATGACACCTTTTCCTGGGCCAATTGAAGAAAATAGACACTTTTCACTCTATTCTGCATCAATATAGTAAACAACTTTCATTACCACCAATATAACCCCCACATACACACACACACATCCCCTTTCCTTCTCATCAGTAATTTCAATCCTTTGCTTCTGACTTAGTCACATGTGACTCAGAGTAGGAACGGTCTGCAAACTGCACGTTGTGCTAACAGATGACACTGGAGTATCGAGAGGCCACTTGTTGCAGAGCTAGGACTAAAATGAGGTTTCAAGAAGCTAACCAGGCTTAAAACTCTAACCTTGCTTAAAACATTTCAGTGGTTTCCTGATAATCTGATAAAATTCCAAACCCATGACCAACCTCTCCAACCTCATTTTGCTCAACATTTCCTTGAATTCTCTGTGGTCTAGCCATACTGAATATTTATTTTCTGTGCCTCAGATATGCTGTCATTCCAAAAGGACTTTCCCATGTGGTTTTCTTGGCTCAAAATACTTCCCTTATGTCTTTGACCACATAATGTCTACAAATCTATAGGTCTCTAGTTAAATATTATTCTTTAATAGAGTCTTTCTCGAGTTCTTGGAGTTACATTCACCCACGATCTTTGTTTAGCCACACTGACCTTCCATTTTGTTAAAGCCCATCATGTTTGTAATTAACTGTCCAGTGTGTGTCCTTTCTGCTAGTTATTAAACAATTGGAAGGTGAGAATGACTTCTGTCTTATTATATCTTCCATTTATTGGGCAGTACCTGGCACATAGTACACTTGCAATTAAAATTGGATAATTTACAGGCACCTAGGTGGCTCAGTCAGTTAAGCATCTGCCTCTTGGTTTCCAGCTCAGGTCGTGATCTCGCAGTGCACGAGATCAAGCCCACATCAGGCTTTGCACTGTCAATGGGAAGCCTGCTTGGGATTCTCTCTCTTCCTCTCTCTGCCCCTCCCCCATGAACTCTCTTTCTCTCTCTCTCAAAATAAATAAAGCTTAAAAAATAAATAAAATAAAATTGGATAAACTATTGTTAATCAATTGATGAATGTAGCTTGTTTGCACTGATTATTTCCAAATTATGTCATATTGCTTCCCCAATATAAAATGCATTTTACAAATACATAACTTTATAAATGTTTGCCATTAGTTGCAACTAAAAATTATTTGAGGGGTTTTTGTCCAGTACTATGGTTACTGCAATTTCCAAGAAGCAGGTAGTGGAAGAAATCAGAGATTTGGGGGAAAAAAAGGGCTTACATTATTTCCAACAATGAGTCTAACTGCCTTTTACTATCCTACTTGAGCAGTGAAGCTCAGGAGAAGACAAATTCTGACCTTTCTTGCACACCTGAGCCTGCCTTATAGTACTCTAGTTCCAACAACATTAACCATAACTGTTAAGTTATGACCATTTTTTGGATACCTAACTGACATGTGAAAGGTGCTCAGTGTCCGGGGGTGGCGGGGGGAAATTAGATCAAATCTACTCTCATATGCATTTCTCTGGCTTTTAAAAACTTAAATATTCATTTTCAAATGACTTAATGCTTTGCTAAATTTATATTTTATCTCTATGCCAGCTGGAGAAAAATGCATTCTCAAGTACCTTTAATTTGCAAAAAGCCTCAGAGTGATTGATAATATCCTAAAAGTTTGTCTGACTCATTTAGGGTCACTAAACACACAAAACATCTGACGGAAGCACACAGGACAACATGCAGTAAAAATAACAATGACAAAGGAGTGACTTGGGATGTGATGAGTGATTTGGAAATTTAACATGAAACACCATCGTTACTGTTACAGCTTCATTATCAGGATGTCCAAAGTTGAAAGCAATTGCTGCCAGCTCCATGCTAGGGATTGTCCACATGAATCATCTTTTACATTGTCATAAATGCCTAACACTGCCTATGGTCAAGTGATGTTTTAAATTTTTTAAATTACAATATTCCAAATATTAATTGAGATGTTTTAGGTTTTTAGTATTTATATTTTTATTACACAAAAGGAAGCATGTAATCATAACATATATTAATATATAATATTAATATATAGTAAAGCCTTGAATTGCGAATAACTTGTTCTACAAATATTTCACAAGATGAGCAAATATTTGTAATATATTTTAACTTGATAAATGAGCGATGTCTTGCACTGTGAGTTGTGTGTAACACTGAACGTCACATGACCACAACTGAGTCAGCCATTTTTCTCTCCTGCTCTGTGGGATTATGGGTGATCGTCTCCCATGCTCAGATACTCAGTCTCAAGTCACAGTGTTTGGCAGAAATCAGTGATTTTTCAGAATGTTGGAAGGTGCCTGAAACTGGCACTACTATTTTTTTTTCTTTCACTTCAAAGCACCTATGGGCAGCCCTTTGCTTTTCCATACAAAAGTAAGTTTAGAAATGCTTTGCTTCATTCTAGGTCAGGCGGCCTATAAACATAGACCCTTTCCTCTGCTGCCTTATTGCCAGCTACATTAAATACAGTGTATGACAAGAGTTTATTAATACTGTACTGTAGTCAACTCTATGAGAGTGTGTACAATGAATGGCCTCCATGCGGAAACAGATTCCACTGAGCCAGGAGACAGCTGTGATTCCATTAGTGATTGTGAAAGTCATCCTACACACTAACCCTCCTCTCTCGTCTCCCTCACACCAGCCACAAAGGTTTTCAAAGGTATGTACAGGTCAGGTGGTTTATTTTTCTTTATATTTTGTATTTTCTTTATTACTTTGTTTTATATTACAGTATTGTAATCGTTCTTATATTAATATTTTTGGTATGTGAAATGAATAATCTGAGTTTCCATGATTTCTTATGGGGAAATTCACCTTGATATACAACTTCTTTGGATTACAAACATGTTTCTGGAATGAAGTATGCTTGCAAAAGTTTAACTGTATTACTATATATTTTTAATGTAATATATTAATAAATATATATTCAGTTGTTTACAAGTGATTGTGCCTAATTTTTCTGAGCTCAATTTGGCTTAAATTGTATTCATTCATATGTCTTATGTCCCAGACTGTTTTGAAATGGGTGCTTATTAATTAGCATTATTACACATAACATAATTAAAACTGAACAGAGAGAGAGAGAAAAAATGGAAAATATTTCCATCCACAGCAAGAATGGTATGGTATGAGGTCAGAATCAAGTTGAATCACCCTGAGAGTCAGCTAAAAGCCTGTCCTCACTTCATGTCACACCAGGTAGCCAACTTTCAAGCTGTGTTGTTCAGTTCATTAGGTTCTGAAAGACCTGACTTCTTTTTAAAATCAGATCTAGATTATAGTTCAGTCAATCAAGAAAAGCCCAATGGGCCTGATTTTCATCCCAACCCTCTTACCTACGAAGCCTGAGTGGGAAAGCTTGTCAATTTCAAGGGCTGCCCTAGAAACCTGCACAAGGAGGGTGGACACTGGGTCACATGACCTCTTCTAGGAAACACTGGATAATTCTGATGATATTAAGCAAGCAGACAAGGTTTCCAAGGGACAAATCTCTTTGATTAGAAGTGTAAGAAGTAAAACCCATACCAGAGGACATCAGGGAATTGCCTTCTAGGACTGCCAAATTATTTTATCAGGGTTAACAGATCTGTGACATTCTGAACTGGTTCATCCACACCTTCTTCTTGTTAGTTAACCTCACACAATTATACCAAACAGACAGCCTCAGAATTCATGCTAAGAAAAATCATGTATTGGTACACGGTGCTCTGGTTGGCTCTAGCCTAACTAATTTTAACACAACTGTCAGACTTGTACTGACTCAGTCAGGTTTCTGTTGAGTAGCTGTGTAAGTGTAGCATAATGGGAAAGACAATTGTTCCATATTGGGTTCTAAGTGGAGGAAGTCTTCCTTGGTTCCTGGAAAAGACTACTGGAAGTCAATTTTTGATGTGGTGGTTCTAGAAGTTTCCCTGCTTTGTTTTGTCTTCCGTGACATAGAAGTGTAAGGAAAGAAATTTTCGGCTAAAAGTGACACTACCCATTTTTCCACCTGAATTGACTGAAAATGTCATCATTCTCTTACTGCTTTGAGAAAGAAGACCTGGATTCAATGAGATGAAAATTTTGCTTATATTACCTTTCATTTCTCACTTAAGTTATGTTTGGGGTAAGGGTGCCTGGATGGCTCCAATCAGTTAAGTGTCCAACTCTTGATCTCATGGTTCATCAGGCTCTCCACTGACAGTGCAGAGACTCCTTGGGATTCTCTGTCTCTCTCTGCCTCTGCCTTGCTCATACATACTCACTCTCTCTCAAAATAAATAAATAAACTTAAAAAGAGATATATGTTGGGTATATGACACAGTTATAATGAATCACCACAATTTTGATTATTTACTTAATGAGAATAAACAATCACTTTGATTTTTATACAAATGGAAGGAGAAAAATAGCTCCAATAAAATAAATCATTCCCCAAAATGAATATTTATGATTCTTTTCAGAAACATATGATCAAAGGACCACAGCTTCCAGGATAAACTATCCCCCGAAGTATGAATAAAAATAAACTTAAAAAGTCACAATATTTTATCAAAATCATTCTCGATAATCCCTCCCCTACAAGGGAACATGTCCACTCAGGTGACTGACACTCCCAGAGCAGCACAGCCTTCCTGTGAAGCCAGTGGTCTGCTGGCCTCTGCAGGCTGGATGCCGGATCAGCCTCTTCCCCTGTCCTTGCAGATTCTGAGAAAGGAGCTGTAGATCTCACGTCCTTTCAAATTTACGTCTACTGACAGGAGAATATCTTTTCAAAAATCTCTTTTTGCCAACAGTTCAAGTGCTTCTTCCTGATCAACCCCTGTAGCCAGGAAAATATAATATCCAGGGTCCTTGTTCTACCCTTAGATGATGAGCTAAGACACTCCACAGAAGCCACATCTGTGAAGAGAAGAAAGAAGGTATGGTAACCAGAAAGTTAACAAATATTTTTTTGTGGGGAAACAAGACAAGACAAACCGAAACAAAACATGTTCACACAAAGATATTTTTTCCTTCTATAGAAAACTTGGAATATAAATCAAGAAGAAATCTACCAGTATCCACTGCCCCAATATCCAGAAATATATTCTATTAATATTTTGATGTATTTCTTCTGAAGATACCTAAATTTTTTCCCAACATAGCCTAATCTGCTTTATTTTTAACCAATAGACTTGTTTCTTCACAATGTTAAAATCCATCGGTTCTTGAACAATATACTTTTCCTTATTTAACATTATTCTGTGAATGCTTTTAGAAGTATCAACATAGCCCTCTTGTCAATTCCTCCTAGAGCAAAATGTATATCAGAATATCTGATACTTAAGGTTATTCTGTTCTTAGGGCAAAGTAGTTGTGTGTGAAAAGAGTGCAGAAATGCCTCTAAGAATCATATACATTTAACATAATTGTGAGTCCACTCTTGAAATAGACTCTCCACCATGCAGCATTGTATTTTGATCATTTTTTTCTGTGTGTCACTGAATGGTACTGATAACATGAATATTAATAGCACCTTGTATGCCTCTGTCTGGATGGATGTTCCAAAATTTATTTGGCTGCTCTCTACTCTGGCACTTCAAGTATTACAACTTTTAACTATTATATATAAAAAATAACTCCAATGAATATCCTTGAATATAAATCTACACTTGCATCTCTAATTATTTCCGTAGGATAAATACTTCAAAACAGAATTACTGAATAAAATGGTCTAAAACGTTGTAAGTCTTTTGGTACATATTGCCAAAATGCCCTCCAGAAAGATAGTTCCATTTATATGCACAATCCCACTCTTACTAACACTTGGTATTAAAATTGTTTCAGTTTAAATTTAGAAATAGTGTATTCATCTAGTTAAGAAATTCCAGACAGTCCCATTATTTCAATAAATTCTACTCTCGGTGCTTCTGCTGATGAACACTAAGTCTACGGAGTCTGTTTCCTGATATATCACATTTGAATTGCATTGGTTAACTTCTGTGCTATAAGATAAGACAAGCGGTTTAACTTATCTATACCACCTCCCCCACTACACCTTCTGGTTTTTTGTTACATTATTATATTTAGATCTCAACATAACTTGATCTAAAACAAAGTTGTTGTTGTTGTTGTTTTTATTTTAGCCTTTGAGGTTTTATTATATTTGGGCAGAAATCTATCCCTCTCCACAAAGTAAAATAAAAGAATTGTTCAGAGGAACTTCTCCCCGCCCCCAACCCCTCTGCTTCCTGCCTCCATCTGCAGTGCCTTCATTCCTCCATCAGAGAAGGGCATGCAGGAGGGTGGGGTTCATCAGAGGGGTGTGCTACAGACCGCATTCTGGGGGCAGTGGAAGGCCCAAGAACGAGGCATGAAGAGCAAAGCATATTAATACAATAGTACTTGAAGCCTTTTACTTCATCCATAGCAGGGCTTTCCTACCTCGGCACAATTGACCTTTTGGACCAGAACTTTGTTGTGGGGCTTGCGTGGTCCCTGCAGGAAATTCCTAGTGTCCTCTGTCCACCAGATGCTCGTGCTAACCCGACCACTGCGACGACTGAACGTGCCCCTGGGTGTCGCACACTGTCCCCGGCTGGCGCCACATTGCTGGGTGGCCAGCTGCTGGGCTGTCTCAGCCTCCCAGTGAGTAGGTCTATTCATACTGCTACTTTGATTGCAGTGGCAGGAGCTGGCCACTCAGCATACCTTGCAGCAGAAGCATTTCAGGGGCGGGGACGGTGATAGAGCAACAGAGGGGAGAAGCTCCTGGACTTGGTGCTTTCCTTCCTGGGAAGAACTGACTGTTTTTGTTTTCTCTTTCTCTTCACTTTTATTGTGGACACCTCTGTTCTCCAGTTCCCTCAAAGGACACCCGACCCTGGAGCCAGAGCAACAGCTCTCAATATTTCCGTTCCCTTTCAAAGCTATCTGTAATGTTTACCTCCTAATGTTTTGTAGTTTCCTTACGGATTCAAGCCTTACCTTCAGCATTTTGAATAATTTAAGCACCTGTCTTTAAAATTGTTTTCATATTGTTCTGAATTTATAGTTCCTTCGTTGTGAATTCTGTTACATTTTTGCTTTTAATTTTTGACTCTGAGCTTATCTTTGATGGGAATCATTTTCAAGAGAGTCTAGAAATAAAGATATTAGTGTGGGGGAAGTTTTTGCCTCTCACTAGGCACTGTGAGTTTTATTGGTTTCAATAATCAAGTATTTAATGTTAATTTCTTATCTCATTATTTCCTCACCAGGTACAAAATTCAAGACTGGATCCCATCCTCTTAGCACAAATTTGAGTATCTGTTTTCTTGCTCCTGGAGGCTCTTTCCACATCCATGGTCCAAGGCAGTTGGGTTGCTCCATGGGGCATTTCTGGCCTGGTAAGCACAATTTTATTTTAGTTCCCAGTCATGGATAGAATACCTCTCGCCTGCTTCCTCATTCAATGACCTCAGTTATATTTCACATGGAGTACAGGGAATGCATTCTTAATTCCTTAATAGAATGGGTATGAAAACCCCACTTGAAAATGTAGATCTAATTCTAATGCGTTTTTGGGTTAATAGACATTTCTAATCTGGTCATCTAGCACCTGAAGATGACCACTACTTAACTTTAAGCTCAGCTGTGAATTTTATTTTATATTGTTTTATTTTTTGCTGTGGTCATAAATTGTTCAACTCCCCTCAGTGTTTAGAATGGAGGTAGGAGGAGTGCTTGCATGGCCCAGTCGGTTAAGCTTCTAACTCTTGATTTCAGCTCAGGTCATGATCCCATCATTTGTGAGTTTAAGCCCTGCATCAGGCTCTGCACTGTCTGCACTTAGGATTCTCTCCCCCTCTATCTCTGCCCCTCCCCTCCTCTCTCTCTTTATCTCTATGTCAAAATAAATTAATTAATTAAAAAAAAAGAATGAAGATAGGGGGCAAGCAGGGCACACCAGTCTAGTCTGCCATCTTGACGTGGAGTATCTTGGCAGCACTCCTGCATGCATAGTTGGGAAGGCCAGGTTGGTGTAGGTAGAGACTAGGCACAAGCTGAAGAGGTGAGGTACACACCAAACAGGTGTCAAGGTTCTCACAGGGCACAAAAAGAAACCTATGCTTTCTTTTCTTCACAGAACCAGAGGTCAATGGAAATTTTTAAATATTAGCAATGCATATCCAGCCTTTTTCTTTAGAAGCAAACCTGATAGCATGTAAGATTGATGACATGGAGTACAAAATATCTAGTGAACGAAGACAATTAGAGTGTGAGTGATAGTGTCAAGCTGAGATAAGATGGTAAGGAAGAGCATTAATGCAGTGGTAGTCGCGATAGATGGGAGACAGAATTTAGAGAAACTTCTTGAGATATACCAGCAATGTTTAACAAATACGAAAGGTGAGGACACTGAGGATGCTACGTCAGATACACTGAAATATAAAGGACTGGCAGAGGCAGATTTGAGTGGCGCTGCACCACACCTGGAGATCTATGTCTAACACTCAGAGGAAAATGCTGTCCAGGAAAGAGAGTCAAGCCTGGAAATACAGATATGGGAATCACAGGCACACAGGAAACAAGGGCGGGCAGGTGGACAGCATCACTAGATCCCAGGTAAAGCAGCAAGACAGAACAAAGATGGGGCCCATGGGAATACCAATAGTTAAGGGGCATGTGGAGAAGGAAGAATGAAAACCATGGATGAAAGACACAGACTTAGTAGGAGTAGGAAAAGACCAGAAACACGGCTGTGCTGGGACGAAGCAGGATGTTAGGAAGAAAGAATCCACCTGCACTGTCAAAGCTGCAGAAAGTGAAGAGAGCGGTACTGGAGTTAAGGAAAAGGACAAAGTGAAGTTTAAATGTACTGAACCATTTTATTTCTTAAAAGCGGAATGCTGAAGAAAATATGGTAAAATATTAACATTAGATAAAATCTAGATAGTACATTTGTGTATATATTATATAGTATCATATTATGTTGTGTATCTTCTACACTTACTATGTGTATACAGATATGTCATATGGGATTATTAAACTTTAGCAGAAACTTATAGTGAAAAAATTAAACCACTGATTAGATTGGGCAATTAGAAGACATTAGCAACTTTATGAAAAGACATTCCACAATAGGAGTAGACACACGTGTCAAGTCATATTAGATACAAGGAGATTGGCAGTGAAGTAAGTGAGGACCAAAGAACCAGTTATTCTTCCAGAAAATTTAGAATGGTATAAATGGTGGGAAGTAGAGTAGTTCCTGAGGGGGGTCATAGGATTGAGGTTTTTAGAACAGGGCACTAGTTTGTAGACTCCTGGGAGATGAAGACAAGTGGAAGATTTAGTAGACAGAAGAAATCATTGATGAAGAATCATGGAGAAGATAGATCCTCTTCAGATTAATAACTAAAGACCACGTGGAAAAACTTTAAAAGCAGTATTCAAATAATTACTTCTGTGTAACAATTTGAACCTAAACATTGGTTTACATCTTAAATTGAATATATTTTAAATTGAGATTTCCCATGCGAGCTTTACAAAAGTTACTTCCAGGGGACTCATTTTCAGAAAACGCCTCCATTTTTCCTGGAGGTCAACTGGAAGGGGCATGTTACACTGATGCTCCCCACATCTGAACTGGGGAGGTGGGGGAGACACAGACAGTTAACACTCAGATACAATGTTCATCAACAAGTCTACTGGTGAGTATTCCCTGCTAAGCAGACCCTCCGAGAATGCAGACATCCTAAATTCTCATGGTCCCTGGAAAAAGAAGCAAAATGGAGATTCAAAATTTCCTTTAATCCCAGTTTCATCAACGTGTGAAGTTTATGTTAAGTGTGAAAGACAGTAACTGAAATCTAGTTTCCATGACTTAGTTTGATCTGCTTCACAGTTTTTTGTATATGTGTCATAAAATTTAGACTCATTCAAATAGAAAGGAGCTCTATATAGTATAGTGTCCAGGGAAGGTTATCTGTATCTTTTCTTTTAAGCATTTTCATTGAAAAACATTTTTTAAACACCAGCTATACAGGAAACAGTGAGCTAGGCCTGAGAAAGATTATGATAATACAAGATATCCCTCTAAGGAGTCTGTATTCTAGCAAAGCAGATGAGTGGTGCAGGACCGACAAAACCAGTAGGTGAAAACAACCAGAGCTGAATGTGGGCTGAGCATGGAACTAACTTGCCAAAGTTTCAAAATGGAAACATTGTACTATTTTATATTTCAGTTCAATAGCAAGTAGGTAATTTTATCTGGTATAAAGGTAAGAGAAAAGTAAGACTGTGTGGGTTATCTATAAATGTGTGCATAGTCCTTGAGTTGAAGGGAAAGAAGCATATGATTAACATGTGGTGCTCACCGCAGGAAAGGCCTAAATGGCAATTGACATTTGGAGGCCCAGACTCGACACCAACGACTTGAATTTATGATTTGTGTCCTGGATTATGTGAGTTTGGGGAGAAATTTTAATCTCTCTAATTTCTGCTTTCTCATCTGTAAAAAGGATAGTGATTCCTATCTCTAAAGGTATTCTAAAGATTAAATGAGATAATGTATCTTAAACTGTCTTGTAAATACAAAGCTTTATGTAAATGTTAATTATACATAAACATTAAAGGAAGTTATAAAGAGAAATGTTTTAAATATGAAGAAACTAATACATCTGTAGAGAATATGTGTCTTACATGAAAGTAAATTCTCTCTATATGTTATTCAGAAAAAAAAATTCATTAGCTTAATAACAACAATGAAAATTATGTCCTAGGATTTCTCTCAGTATCCCCAGATATGATGCATGAGTTCGGATTTGGTAGGGTTCCACAGAGCAGACAATGTTTTTAATCTTCAGCTGCATTTTAAATTTTAGAGTTAGTTTACCAGGAGGCTGGGAAAGTGGGTTCTTTACAATATATTTTACATTTTGATAAACCAGGACATAGCCAATAAAACTACAAACCTTCAAGCAAAGAAAACACATTTTCCTCTTGGAGATCATAAAAATAAAATTGCAATTGCATTGACTAGTTAAATTAATTCACAGTTCTAGGTTTAATTACATCCGATGATTGTATAAATTATCATTTAGTGTCTCTGTGCATGCCATTTCTTCCTCCCTAAAAGCCATACATTTTCAAGTTTCCATGTATCATTTCTGCACAGAATCAACTATTAGTTTAGCTATATCTTAAGCCCTAGATTGTTTTCACAGGAAAGATAACAATATATGAAGCCACCTACGGTGTCAGAGACAAACTGAAAGATTCAGACCAGAATGGGCAAAACATAATTAGATAAATGGAGGACAGTTGTTCTCTGGATGAGGCCACATGTTCTTATTTGAATTAATGGCTAACTTATTTCTGTAGCTTAATGGGCTTGCTTTTTTCCCAAGGTTCAACTGTAAGGATTTGTTCCACATTACAATTGAAATAACTTAAAACATCTTAGAAAGTGTCGTTGGAATGCATACATTTGCTTTCCAAATTATAAAACCAACACGAATAATTTAGGTCAGATTGGAAAGACTATAACCCATTGATCAGCTAAGCCCAGTGCTAATCTATATTTTATGGAACGTGCATATTTAATGAAGCAGGAACAGTTTTCCATTTCAGAATGAAATGAATGCTGGTTGTTCTATAATTAAAGGGAAGGGTGATGACCCCCACCGCTGTCTTTGCTTTTCAGGATCCAGCTTCCTGGTGGAGACTCACCCCAGGGAAGGACCTGCCATGGTCCCCTTCTGCCACAACTCTTTCCACCTTTTATTAGAGCTGCAGAGAGTGGGCAGGAACTGTGTTCACTTCTTCACAATTGACCTTTGCACATTCCTGTCAGCAAATTTTTAAAGGCCATTCCACATGTGTTTGCCTTACTACCCCGGGGAGAGCGTACCAGAGACCCACATGGCTTTTCTCTCCAAGGGCCAGTTTTGTATTCTTCTGTAGGTTTTGGCCCACCTCTGAGACAGAAATGGGTAAAGGTTTTCCAGGCCTGGGTGTGGGAAGAAAGATGAGATCATTTCTTACAGAATGGCTCATTTCTGGATCTCGCAGAGTGAGACATGCTGAAATAATGGTCGGAACCTGAATCTGGGTACAGAGAGAGCAGATATACAGTCTCAGAAACTTGACTCAAAGGCCTGCCCCAGTCTCCAAAATGTCACTTTTAATGTTTTGGCCCTCTGTGTAAAAATGCATGTGTATCCAGAAAGAACCCAGGAATGTACAAAACCTTTAAAAAATCATCATATTTCAAAGCACGATGAGTCATTTATATCTTGGTATGTGTTTGTGATCATGTTTCTTACTGGTTTCCACGAGAATGGAGCTACAGAACAAGTGGGATTTTATGAGAAAACTTAGACAGAGCCAGGCGTGGATCCAGGAGTGATGGGTGGACACAGCATGTATGCTGGGCATCCTAGTAACTGGGGTTTGGCATCAGGCCACAGGTTCTTTGAATGAGAGATGGAAGGAGACCTGATCAAAACAATGAAAGAGGAAAATTTGAAAATCAATTAAATATACATTTTTTTCCATCTCTGAGGAGCCTCCTGTTACAATGCAGGAATCAAATGAATATGTTTATAGGATGCAAGACTGAAATACTTTTATTGCAATGGGCAAAACTAGAGCTACCAGAATGAGAGAGAGAGAGAGAGAGAGAGAGAGAGAGAGAGAGAGAGAGAGAGAGACTCCTTCTGTCACTATTTAGCTGGGGAAAAAGAAAGAGATATTTCTGAAGAGAAATATCACCTGCTTTAGATCCTTGCTTAAGGTCAACTAGTTACTGCATTTGGAATAAACATAGTCCATACTATTCATTTGTTTGTTTTTCTTTTATACTTTTATTTATTTTGAGAGACACATAGAAAGTGAGTGGGGGGTGGACAGAGAGAGAAGGGTACAGAGGATCCCAAGCAAATTCCATGTCAACAACATAGAGCTCAATTGTGGGACTTGAACTTGCAAACTGCGAGATCATAACCTGACCTGAAGTTGGATACTCAACTGACTGAGACACCTAGCCACCCCTGTTTATTTTTCTTTTTAAGGAATAGAGTCACCCTACTGTTTCCAAATGCACACGTTGTCTTCAGAGAGAGGGGAGTGTGGGGAAAGGGATGGATTGACAGACTTGGCCAAACAACAAGGGTGCTTGATCCCAGATGCCAAGGCTTAATGGCCAACTGAATTGAGATCCCTTTCTTTTCAAGATATACTCAGTCATCCAATCGCCAAAAAAGATAAGGAGAACCATGTTTAACTGGCAGGTTGCCATATTATGTAATATTGTGAGTGCACAGATACTGTATTTATGTTTCCATTCTTTATGATGTTTATGCCTGAGCACCAACTTCAAAACTTTTAAAATACTGGTCTACAATCTATAAGCAAGACAAAATTTGGGGCAGTAGGAAAGAAGTGATTCCATTAAAACAATTCTAGCATAAGTTGAGGGAAGAAAAAGCAGAAGAAAAAAATACTGTGAATGCCTTTAATTAACATAAAAATAGGAAGCATCAAATTCAATCAGTAATCAACTCCCCAGCCCACAGATGCATTGACTGAATTACCCATAATAAGTTTATCTTCAAGAGATGAGGGGGTAGAAAAACAAGCATCTTAATTTTCTTCAACATTAAATTTGACATTTGGACCTTAGCTGCTTTTAAGAAAGTATGCAACACTAACCTAAACAGGTATTGAGTTTTCTATATAACTTCTGGCTTTGCTTCTTTGAAACCTTTTCCTCTACCCCCCTCTAGTGAGTCAAAGCAATAAAACAGAAGAAACGCAAGCAACTCATTCTGTTAAAAGACTAAATTGTGGGAAAAAATAATAAAAATAAAGAACCCTCAGGACCAGTAAGGTCTAAACAACATGCTTTTAAACCTAAATTATTCTCAGTTTGGACATTAACTCTACTTTTGTAGGGATTATTTCGGAATAGCAATGATGAGATCTTTAAAGTAGTGCTATCTAGCACTTCCAGACGAGGAAGGCTTCACTGAGGCAGAACCCAATGGTTTCCATACAGGTAACATGTTTCAAGTATCCAGTCAGATATGTCAGAATGAAAGACAAGCTGTTGGATCGAGAAAACACAGAGAAGAAACCCCACAAAACCAGTTAGATAATCATGGTCCCAGCTTTCTCCCAAGCTCCTGAGAACCTGAGAACTCCTGAGAACAAATCCACCGAAGGAGAGGAAGTGGAAAAATTAAATTCCGTAAGTGCTTAGAAAGGATAAATGGAACAGAAAAAGACTTTCATTATATCTGTGATTGTTGAGCTCTATGAATCAGGGAGGGTAGTGAAAACACTTTCACAACTGTGGGTTTGTTCTCAGAGGACGTGAAGGCTTGAGTTACAAGCAAGGCTGGGATGATCTTCTTCCTACTCTCTCTGAGTCTGACCTTGAGGTCTTCTTGGTGGCTTGTTAAGAAAACTGGTAACTCTTGCTATTTCTTGCTGGCATTGAGCAAAGACAACAAATAGAACTGTATAGTTCAAATACATAAAATAGAAGTGTCCATTGATATAAATATGGTTTTATAAGCATAGATCTTAACTTTAAAAAGGCAAAAAGAAAAAATAAACTTGCAGTATTTTAAAACTTTGGGATATGCTAAGCCCTCTAAGTCCCCACCCCCTTTTGCCACATAAATAAGGAAATACAGGTTCAGAGATACTCAACAATTTATTCAAGTGACAATGTGTTGCTCTCCCTGTTGCTACGGGTCTCTAACGTTATCTGATGCTGAAGGCTTGGGCATGCTCTCCACACCTCTGAAATCAATGCTAAGTAGAAGCTGACTTTGCCAATTCACCAGGCCAAACCACATGGGTTGAAGGGGAAAGGGGAAAGCCTTCTCCTCCCATTGACACTCAAAAGTGCCAACTCAAGGAATCTATGGGAGGTCAACTTGCTGTCATGAAAGCTAGACTATAAAAAAGTTCAACAACTAAGTTTAGAATAAAGATAGTAAACAGATAATATTTGAAATTATCTTAAAATTTTTTTAATGTATTCATTTTTGAAAGACAGAGAGAGACAGACTATGAGTGAGGGAGGAGCAGAGAGAGTGAGAGACACAGAATCTAAAGCAGGGTCTAGGTTGTGAGTTGTCAGTCCAGAATCCGACACGGGGCTCAAACTCAAGAGCCATAAGATCAAGACCTGAGCCAAAGTCAGACACTTAACTGACTGAGCCACTCAAGCACCCCTGAAATTATCTTGACATCATTAAGTGGGACCACCAGCAGCTTTGATTTAGTAAACACCAACAAATAAAATGTCACTTTAGATGTCACCAAGATGGTGATGTAGGAGGCTCTTGACTTTTCCTTCTGCCACAGATACACCAAATGTAGAGCTACACACAGAGCAATTTCCTCTGAAAAAAATCTGGGAACTAGTTGAATGATTTCTATACCCCAAATAACTCAGGAAATATCCACATTGAAATGGATAGGAGAGGCTGAGACACATTCTTGCTAAAACACAATACCCATAACAAGACCTTACCAAAAAGGAAGGACCCTCTGACTCCTAGCTTCTCCCGGAGGAGCAAAAGTTTTGAGCCTTACATCTGGTGCACCAGCTTTTAAGGCTCCATCTTGATGGATAGGTGCCCAAATCACTTAGTTCTGAAAGCTAACACAGCTTGTGGTCATAGTCCAACACGAATAGAGCAAAGGGCAGTTGATAATGGGTGCGTGAGCATTCACCACAGCTATTCTCCCAGGGTCTTGTGGCAAAAAAAAAAAAAAGCCTATTGCCAGTCTTTTGCTGAAGGAGTTTGACTACATACTTTATAATCTGCTGCCCAAGTGTCAGGTTTTCCAATTAGCATGCATCTAGGTACTGTCTGCAATCATCCTGGGAGCCAAAAACATCAGCTGGTATTTCTGGCAATTTTTCCACCTGTACCATTCCAACAATAAAACCAAACTTCCAGCTTTATCCTAGAAGGAGTGCGTCCATACATCTACTGCCCTAACTTTTATGGCTGCCAAGAGAGGGATGGGCCTACAAATTACCTATCCCTGATAAACAATGGGGCTTACATTAATGAGTCTCACAGGACTATAGCAAACAGGGAAGTAGTTGTTAAATGGGAATAAAAGCTATTTGTCCCTCATAGTTATCCCCTGGGATCAGCAAAGAAGGAACAGGCAAAAATGCCTATCTTCAACTTTCTTTCCAAAAGGAATTTGATTGCATATTTTCCCAACTACTTCCTGAGGTTCCAACTTCTAATCTATCTGCATGTGGGAGCTTTCTGCATCCCCTCAAGAAACATATTAGAGCTAGTGGCCACATTTTTTGCTACCTCCCCTTAGCTTGTTACAATAGTAAAAACAAATTTCCAGCTTCTTCCTGGAAGAAGCTTGTCCAGGTATCAGTACTCTAATTGTTATGGCTGCCACCTATGGGCTCATAAATCATCTAATTCTGAACACTGATAAGGTTCAACATTCACAAGTGCCCTGCGATCACACAAAACAAAGAGGCAGTTACATCTGGGATCCCAGTAACAGTCCCTCTAATTCAACACACAGAAAGTAAGCAAAACCACTCAGGTCCCAATTTCACTCAAATAAGGGTAAATAGACTGCATACATGTATCTAACATCTTGATTTTTAATTTAATAGTTTATTGTCAAATTGGTTTCCATGTAACACCCACTGCTCTTCCCCACAAGTGCCCTCCTCCATTACCACCACTTCTTTTCCCCTCTCGCTCCCCCTTCAACCCTCAGTTCTTTTTCAGTATTCAATAGTCTCTCAGGTATTGCGTCCCTCTCTCTCCCCAACTCCCTTGCCCCCTTCCTTTCCCCATGGTCCTCCATTAGGTTTCTTCTGTTCTCCTGTTAGACCTATGAGTGCAAACATATGGTATCTGTCCTTCTCCGCCTGACTTATTTCACTTAGCATGACACCCTCGAGGTCCATCCTCTTTGCTACAAATGGCCATGTTTCATTCTTTCTCATTGCCATGTAATATTCCATTGTATATATGTATATATATATATATGTATGTATATATATATATATACATATACACCACATCTTCTTGATCCATTTATCAGGTGATGGACATTTAGGCTCTTTCCATTATTTGGCTAATGTTGACAGTAAGGTATTGGCACAAAAACAGACACATAGACCAATGGAATAGAATAGAGAATAGAACAGAACAGAATAGAATAGAATAGAACAGAATAGAGAACCCAGAACTGGGCCCACAAATGTACGGCCAATTAATTTTTGACAAATCTGGAAAGAGTAACCAATGGAAAAAAGACTGCCTCTTTATCAGGTGGTGCTGGGAGAACTGGACAGCAACATGCAGAAGAATGAAACTAGACCACTTTCTTATACCATACACAAAAATAAACTCAAAATGGCTGAAGGACCTGAATGTGAGACAGGAAACCATCAAAACCCTCAAGGAGAAAGTAGGAAGCACCTCCTTGGCCTCAATCGCAGCAATTTCCTACTCGATACATCCCCAAAGGCAAGGGAAATGAAAGAAAAAATGAACTCTTGGGACCTCATCAAGATAAAAAGCTTCTGCACTGCAAAGGAAACAATCAACAAAACTAAGAAGCAACCAACGGAATGAGAAAAGATAGTTTCAAATGACATATCAGATAAAGGGCTAGTATCCAAAATCTACAAGGAACACACCAAACTCCACACCCAAAAAACAAACAATCCAGTGAAGAAATGGGCAGAAGACATAAACAGACACTTCTCCCAAAAGGACATCCAGATGGCCTACAGGCACAAGAAATGATGCTCAACATCACTCATCATCAAGGTAACAGAAATCAAACCCACAGTGAGATACTACCTCACGCCAGTCAGAGTGGCTAAAATGAACAAATCAGGAGACTGTAAATGCTGGTGAGGGTGTGGAGAGACGGGCACCCTCCTACACTGTTGGTGGGAATGTAAACTGGTACAGCCATTCTGGAAAACAGTGTGGAGGTTCTTCAAAAAACTATCCATAGAACTCCCCTATGACCCAGCAATAGCACTGTTAGGGATTTACCCAAGGGATACAGAAGTGCTGATGCATAGGAGCACATGTACCCCAATGTTCATAGCAGCACTATCAACAATAGCCAAATCATGGAAAGAACCTAAGTGTCCATCACCTGATGAATGGAAAATTTCAAAAAAGGGTTCTAATAAAAAACTAGATCAAGTGGAAGAAAGGATTGTGAACGACACAGGAATTCATCACATCAGAGGCACAAAAAAAGAAAAGAAATGAAAAAAAAAGGAGATAGTTCAAGGGCTTGATAGGCCACCATCCAGTGGAACAACATTTCAAATTATAGAGGTCCAGAAGGAGAAGAGAAATACAAAAATCCAGAAAGCTTATTCAAAGAAATAATGGCTCAAAACTTCCTTAACCTCATGGAAAAAACAGATATCCAGATTCAGGAAACCCAAAAGTTACCTAAAAAGGTGAATCTAAAGAGACCCACACCAAGATACATTATAATTAAATTATAAAAACTTAAAGACAAAGAGACAAACAGTGCCTAAATGGCTCAGTCAGTTAAGTGTCTGACTCTTGATTTTAATTCAAGTCATCATCACACAGATCATGGAATCAACCCCCAAATTGGGCTCCATGCTAACAGCAGGAAACCTGCTTGAGATTCTCTCTCCCCTTCTCTTTGCCCCTCCCCTGTTCATTCTCTCTCTCTCTCTCTCTCTCTCTCTCTCTCTCGTAAATAAATAAAAAAGTACTTTTGAAAACAACAAAATGGTGCCTAGATGGCTCAGTCAGTTAAGTCTGACTCTTTATTTTGGTTCAGGTCATGATCTCATGGCTAGTAGGACTGAGCCCCCATCCAGCTTTGCACTGACAACATGGAGCTGGCTTGGGATACTCTCTCCCTCTCTCTCTGCCCCTGCCCCCTCAAAATAAATAAAAAGCTTTTAAATAAGACAAAGAGACACAAAAACATCAGGAGAAATGCATCTTGTTACACACAAGGAACTCCCTACTCATAAGACTATTAAAGGTCTTTTCAGCATAAATCTTGCAGTCAGAAGGGAATAAACTGATATATTCAAAGGGCTGAAAGAAAAAAAAATGTCACTCAAGAATACTCTACCCAGAAAGCTGTCATTCAAATTGAAGAAGAGTTTACCAATGATAAATTGAAGGAGTTCATCCCCACTAGACCAGTCTAGATGACAAGTTAAGGGGAGTTCTTCCATCTGAAATGAAATGATGCTAATTAGTAATGGGAAATATACAAAATATAAAACTCACTATTAAATGTAAATGTAGGGTTAAATTCAGAATATTTTAATATTATAATGGTGATGGATCAATAACCTATAACTCTAGTATAATATTTAAGACAAAAGCATTAAAAATGACTATAACTACAATAAGTTGTTCATGGAAACACAATATTAAGAAATGTAAATTATAACATCAAAAATATAAAATGTGAGGAGACTGTAAAATGTAGAATTTTTGTATGTGTTCAAAGTGAATTTGTTGGCAGCTTAAAATAGACTGTTATGGGGCACCTGGGTGACTCAGTCAGTTTACCTTTCAATGCTTGATCTTGGCTCATGTCATATTCTCACAGTTTGTGAGTTTGAGCCCCACATCAGGCTCTGCACTGACAGCATAGAGCCGCTTGGGATACTCTCTCTCCTTTTCTCTCTGCCTCTCCCCATCTCTCTCTCAAAATAAATAAAATTTTAAAAAATAGACTGTTATGACTATAATGTGCTTTCATGTGAACTTCATAGTAACTAGAAACAAAAACATATGTATATAAGAAACATAAAGAGATAGGAGTCTAAATATACCACTACAGAAAATCACCAAATCACAAAGGAAGAGAGTAAGAGAGAAAGGAAAGAACAAAACAAATAACAAAATGGCAATAATAACTCCATATTGATCAATGATTACTTTGAATATAAATGGGCTAAATTTCTCAATCAATTGAGGGTTGCTGGAGGAGTGATAGGCTAAATGGATGATGGGCTTTAAGGAGGGCATTTGTTAGGATGAGCACTGGGTGTTATATGTAAGTGATGAATCACTAAATTCTACTCCTGAAACCATTATTACACTATATGTTAACTAACTTGGATTTAAATAAAATTAAAAAGAAAAGACACAGAGGGGCTGAATTAATAAAAAGTAAAAAAGAAAAGAAAAATAATTCAACTGTATACTGCCCACAAGACTCACTTAAGCAGTAAAAACAAGTAGATTAGAAGAGAAGGGATGGAAAAAGATATCCCACAAAAACAGAATGAAAAAGAAAGCAGTGGAAGCTACATTCACATCAAAAAATATATACTTTAGATAAAAACTGTAACAAGATACAAATAAAATTATTATATAATGATAAAATGCCCAATTCATCAAGAGAATATAACAATTATAAATACTGATGCACCCACACTGGAGCACTTAAATATATAAAATGAATATTAATAGACACAAAGGACAAATAGACATTTATTCAATATAATAGTAGGGAATTTTAAAACCTACTTTCACCAATGGATAGATTTTCCAGGCAGAAAATCAATAAGGATACATTGGACTTAACTATACATTAGACCAGATGGACCTAACAGATATATACAGAACATATAGCATCAGAATATGCATTCTTATCAAGCATGCATGGAATATTTTCTGGGATAAGTCATATGTTAGTCCATTAAACAAGTTTTTTAAAAAGTTTAAGAATACTGAAGTCATAAGAACCATCTTTTTGGATCATAGTGGCTAGAAATCAATTACAAGAAGATTGGAAAATTTACAGGGATGTGGAAATTAAACAACACGATTCTAAACAACCAATGGGTAAAAATAAAGAAATAAAAAGGAAAATGTAAGATGATCTTGAAATAAATGAAAATAGAAATACAATATATCAAAACTTGTGGGATGCCCAAAAGCAGTTTTTAAAGAGAAATTAAAAGCATTAAGTGCATACTTAAAAAAAAATGAGAGATCTCAAATAAACAACCTAACATTGCACTTCAAGGAAGTAGAAAAAGAAGAACAAATGGAACTCAGTTGGTTAAAAAAAAAAAAAAAACAGGAAATAACAAGGAACAGAGTAGAAATAAATTAAATCGACACTAAAAAGACAATAGAAAAGATCAATGACTCTAAGAGCTTAATTTTTGAGAAGGTAAACAAAATTGACAAGTCTTTACATGGACTAAGAAACTAAGAGAGAGGACTCAAATAAAATCAGAAATAAAAGAGAAAGTATTACAAATGATACCACAGAAATACAAAGGATCATAAAAGACTACATTGAACAACTATGCACCAACAAATTACATAACCTAAAAGAAATGGGAAAATTGCTAGAAACATAAACTTATCAGGACCAAATCATGAAGAAACTAAAAATCTGAAAAGACCAATTAATGTAAAGGAGATTGAATCAGTTATCAGAAACCTTCCCTCCCCTTCAATAAAAGTCTAGGAACAGATAGGTGGTGAATTCTACCAAACACTTAAAGAAAAATTAATGTCAATTTTTCTCAAACTCGTCCAAAAATAGAAGAAGGAACACTTCCAAATTAATTTTTCAAGGTCAGCACTACACTGATATGGAGGTGAGATGACACTACAAGAAAAGAAAACTACAAGCTAATTAATATCTCAGATGAACTTACATGCAAAAATTCTTACCAAAATATCAGCAAATCAAATAAAATAGCACCTTAAAAGTATCACACAGGGAGGAGCCAAGATGGCGGAGAGGAAGGGAGCTCTGTAAACTTAGTCTGCCCTATCTATCGAACTGAGAAGGACATTACTCTCATCTGCAAGAGTGGAAGGAGAAAATACAGACTCCAGAAAGAAGACAACCTCAAAGATGCCTGAGTGAGAGCAACCTGGGGAGACTGGAAAATGGGCCAGCCCAAGAAGGGCAAAGGAGGTGGGAGCCCCAGCCCAACACGGGGCAAGCACGCGGAGCCCTGAGAGACAAAGGGGAGAGAAAGAGAAACTGAACACGCTCATAGTACTGTCTCTAGAGAAGAGATAAAGAACGTTTAACCCTGCTCGGAGAGAAAAACTCTCACTCCGTATATAACTGCTGGGTAGCCCAAATCCTGAACCCAGGTGGCGCAAGGGAAAAAACAGCTTCCACCCCTGTGCCATCCTTGCAGGGAGTCGGTGGCCACTGCAGTGGTGGCAGCACCCTGGGCACACACTTCAGCCTTGACTGCGGGAATGGGAACACACATCTCATTTCCACAGCACATCTCAACTCCAGCATTGGCCACACGAATCCCTAATCCCCGGTGCCAACAGGGAAAAAATAGCCCCCACCCCTATACAATTCCAACAGGGAGTTGGCAGCAGTGGAAGCGGGGGCGTGCACTTCAGCTGCAGGAGTGAGCAACTCATTTCTGGCAGCGCCCAGTGCTTTGGGCAGCAACAGCATGAATCTCGGCCTGCTCCAAGAGAAACTGATCCTTCCCCCAACGCAATCCCAGCAGGGGGCTGGGAGTTGGTGGTGGCAACTGTGAGGGCATGCACTTTGCCTCCTGCTGCACACATCGCCTCAGGCAACACACCTCACCTCAGGCACACAGCGCAAATCCCCACAGGAACCAAGAGAAACTGATCCCTCTCACTACACAATCGCTATCCTGGCTGGGGGCTGGGAGTCTGCGGCATGTCTATGAGGCCCTGCACCTTGCCTCCTGCAGAGCAGCACAAATCCCTGGCAACGGAAGCACAAACACCTGCCAGCACCTAGAGAAACTTCTCCCTCCCCCTACGAGATGCTGGCAAAGAAGCCAGCCGCCAAAGCTAGTACATCTCATCTGTGGTAGCATAAAAGAGCATAAACTAGGATTTTTGAAAGAGGCAGGTCTGGAAAATACAACGTCGCTCAGCTGTGACACAAGGAGATCAGACTCATTAGAGTGGCCTGCAGTGCTTAGTTCCAGTGGAGCTTGGGGCGCCACGAGTCTACTCTCTGCAGTCACCAAGGCGGAGCCTCTGAGAGCAGCCCCCAAGATCTACTACAACAAACCACGCCTATTCGAAAGGGGGAGCTGCTGCATTCTTTTTTCTTTTTTTCTAACTTTTTCTCTTTTTTGTACATATTTTTCATTATTATTACCTTGTTACTTAATTTTTTTTTATTTTTTACTCCTTATTTTTCTTTCTCCTTTGTCCCTCTTTTTTTTCTTTTTCTTTCTTGCAATACAGATATATTCTCTCGTATCTCATCCTTATCTCTCCCCTCAACTGGTCATACACTTTTAGAAAGTCCATTGTCCTTTGTTGTCTCTGACCTCCTTTATTTATTTTTCTTCTCTTCTTTTCATCTCTTTCCTCTCCAATTTCTTTCCTTCCGTTCCCCTTTTAATTTGTTTGATTGTTTGATTTGTCAGTGCATTTGTGTGCTTCTGTTCCCTCTTGTTTGTCTGTCTGTTTTCCTTCTTAGGGATACACCAAAAAACAAGCCAAAGTGCACATGACGGCAAGTCCCAAATATCGCTGAGTAGGGAAATAAAACATTCAAAATCAAAACAAGAGAAACTGAGGGACACCATTAAAAGAATATTTCCTGAAATGACAGGCCCTGGATAGTCAATAAACCTCCTTTAACAGAGCAATATTAACAGGTGCACAGTGCACAACGAACTTTTTAAAGCTGACAAGAGACAGAAAACTAGCAAAAATGACAAAACGAAGGAACTCTTCCCTGAAGAACCTCCAGGAAGAAGTCACAGCCACAGAACTGCTCAAGGAAGATCTAGACAACATACCAGATCAAAAATTTTAAAAACTTGTCATAAAAATAATCGCTGAGGTTGAAAAAAGTATCAAAGAAACAACTGAAACAATGACTAGGAACTTTGAAAATAGGTGTGATGAGTTTAAAAAACGCTATAAAGGAGGTGAACATTAAGATGGAGGCAGCCACCTCAAGGATTGAAGAGATATAGAGAAGAATAGGTGAATTAGAAGATACAGTTATAGCAAAAGAGGAAGCAGAAAACAAGAGAGAGAAACTGATCCAGGAGCAGGAAAGGAGAATTCGAGACCTGAGTGATACAATCAAATAGAACAACATCAGTATCATAGGAATTCCTGAAGAGGGAGACAGAGAGAAAGGTCCTGAAGGGATACTAGACAAAATTATAACTGAGAATTTCACAAATCTGGGGAAAGAAATAGGCAAATTCAAAAGGCACAAAGAACCCCCTTAAGACATAATTTGAATCGACCTTCAGCATGACATATCATACTAAAACTGGCAATTTATAAAGATAAAGAGAGAATTCTGAAGGCAGCTGGGGACACAAGGGCCCTCACGTACAAAGGGAAACCTATCAGAGTGGTTACAGACCTATCTAATGAAACTTGGCAGGCCAGGAAGGAGTGGCAGGAAATCATCAATGTGATGAACAGAAAAAACATGCAGCCAAGAATCCTTTATTCAGCAAGCCTGTCTTTCAAAATAAAAGGAGAGATAAAAGTGTTCCTAAATAAACAAAAATTGAGAGAATTCATGACCACCAAACCAGCCCTACAAGAAATCCTAAGAGGGACTCTATAAGGGAAATGTTGCAAAGAATACAAGGTGCCAGAGACACCACTATAAACATGAATTCTAGGGAGAACACAATGACTCTAAACCCACATTTTTCAATAATAACATTGAATGTAAATTACTCAATGCTCCAACCAACAACACAGGGTAGCAGAATGGATAAAAAACAAAATCTATCTATTTTCTGTCTACAAGAGACTCATTTTGGACCTGAAGATACCTTCAGGTTGAAGGCAAAGAGATGGAGAAATATCTACCATGCGACTGGAAGCCAAAAGAAAGGTGGAGTAGCCATACTTATATCAGACAAACTGGACTTTAAAGGAAAGACAGTAACAAGAAATGAAGAATAACATTATATAATAATTACAAAATCTCTCCATCAGGAAGAGCTAACAGTTATAAATATCTATGCACCAAATCCAGGAGCATCCAAATACATAAAACAATTAATCACAGAAAGAAAGAATCTTATTGACAAAAATGTGCTAATTGCAGGGGACTTTAATACTCCACTGACAGCAATGGATAGATCAACCAGACAGAAAATCACTAAAGAAGCAATGGACCTGAATGACACATTGGAACAGATGGAATTGATAGATATATTTAGAACTCTGCATCCTGAAGTTAGGAAATTCACCTTCTTCTCGAGTGCACATGGCACATTCTCCAAGATAGATCACATACTGGGGCATAAAGCAGCCCTCCATAAGTATAAACAAATAGAGATCATACCATGCACACTTTCAGATCACAATGCTATGAAACTTGAAATTAACCACAGGAAAAAGTCTGGAAAACCTCCAAAAATGTGGAGGTTAAAAACCACCCTACTAAAGAATGATTGGGCTAATCAGGCAATTAGAGAAGAAATTTAAAAATATATGGAAAAAAATGAAAATGAAAATACAACAATGCAGAATATCTGGGACTCAGCAAAGGCAGTCCTAAGAGGAAAGTATATTGCAATCCAGACCTATTTCAACAAAATAGAAAAAGCACAATTTCAAAGTGTAATGGAGCACCTACTGAAACTTGAATGGGAGCAGCAAGAGCACCCCAAATCAAGCAGAAGTAAAGAAATAATAAAGTTCAGGGCAGAAATAAACAATATAGAATCCAAAAGAACAGTCGAGCATATCAATGAAACCAAGAGTTGGTTCTTTGAAAAAATAAACAAAATCGATCAACCATTAGCCATGCTCCTCAGAAAGAAAAGAGAGAGCATCCAGATAGACAAAATCATGACTGAAAAAGGATCTATGGCAACCAATCCCTTAGAAATACAAGCAATCATCAGAGATTACTATGAAAAATTATATGCCAACAAACTGGACAACACAGAAGAAATGGACAAATTCCTAAATGAACATGCACTGCCAAAATTCAAACAGGAAGAGATAGAAAGCATGAATAGACCTATAACCAGTGAAGAAATCAAATCCATTATCAAAAATCTCCCAAGGAATAGTAGCCCAGGGCCAGGAGGCTTCCCAGGGGAATTCTACCAGATATTTAAAGAAGAGCTAATACCCATTCTTCTCAAACTACTCAAAACATAGAAATAGAAGAAAAACTTCCAAACTCATTCTACGAGGCCAGCATCACCTTGATACCTAAACCAGACAGAGACCCAACAAAAAAGAGAACTACAGACCAATATTCTTAATGAATACAGATGCAAAAATATTCAACAAGATTCTGGCAAATCGAATTCAACAGCATATAAAAAAAAATTATCCATCATATTCAAGTGGGATTCATTCCTGGGTTATAGGGCTCATTCATTATTCACAAATCCATCAATATGATCCATCACATTAACAAAAGAAAGGATAAGAACCATATGATCCTGTCAATAGATGTACAATAAGTATTGGACACAATACAGCACACTCTCTTAATAAAAACCTTTGAGAAAGTCGGAATGGAAGGAACTTACCTAAACATTATAAAAGCAGTTTATGAAAAGCCCACAGCTAATATCATCCTCCATGTGGAAAAACTGAGAGCTTTCCGCCTGAGATCGGGAACACGACAGGGGTGTCCACTCTCACCACTGTTGTTTAACATAGTGCTGGATGTCCTAGCATCAGCAATCAGACAACAAAAGGAAATAAAAGGCATCAGAATTGGCAAAGAAAAAGTCAAACTTTCACTTTTTGCAGATGACATGATACTCTACATGGAAAACCTGGCAGCCTCCACCAGAAGTCTTCTAGAACTGATCAATGAATTCTGTAAAGTTGCAAGGTATAAAATCAATGTACAGAAATCAGTTGCATTCCTATACACCAATAATGAAGCAGCGGAAAGGGAAATCAAGAAACTGATCCCATTCCCAATTGCACGAAAAACCATCAAATACCTAGGAGTAAACCTAACCAAGGATGTAAAATACCTATATATTGAAAACTATAGAAAACTTATGAAACAGATTGAGGAAGACACCAAGAAATGGAAAAATATTCCCTGTTCATGGATCAGAAGAATAAACATTGTGAAAATGTCATTACTACCCAAAGCAATCTACACTCAATGCACTCCTCATCAAAGGTGCACCAACATTCTTCTCAAAGCTAGAACAAGCTTTCCTCAAATTCGTTGTATGGAACCACAAAAGACCCCAAATAGCCAAAGTCATATTGAAGAAGAAAACCAAAATGGGAGGCATCACAATCCCGGACTTTAGCCTCTACTAAAAAGTGGTCATCATCAAAACAGTACGGTATTGGCACAAAAACAGACACATAGACCAATGAAATAGAATAGAGAACCTATAACTGGGCCCACAAATGTACGGCCAATTAATTTTTGAGAAAGCAGGAAAGAGTACCCAATGGACAAAAGACTGCCTACTTAGCAGGTGGTGCTGGGAGAACTGGACAACAACATGCAGAAGAATGAAACTATACCACTTTCTTACACCATACACAAAAATAAATTCAAAACGGCTGAAGGACCTGAATGTGAGACAGGAAACTATCAAAACCCTTGAGGAGAAAGTAGGAAACAACCTCCTTGACCTCAATCGCAGCAATTTCCTACTCAACACATCCCTAAAGGCAAGGGAAATGAAAGAAAAACTGAACTCTTGGGACCTCATCAAGATAAAAAGCTTCTGCACTGCAAAGAAAGCAATCAAGAAAATGAAAAGGCAACCGACAGAATGGGAAAAGATAGTTGCAAGTGACATCAGATAAAGGGCTAGTATCCAAAATCTACAAGGAACTCACCAAACTCCACACCCAAAAAACAAATAACCCAGTGAAGAAATGGGCAGAAGACATAAACAGACACTTCTCCAAAGAGGACATCCAGATGGCCTACAGGCACATGAAACGATGCTCAACATCACTCATCATCAAGGTAACACAAATCAAACCCACACTGAGATACCACCTCATACCAGTCAGAATGGCTAAAATGAACATATCTGTGGGGGTCCAGTAGGCAAAAATAACCCTTAAACAATATTTGGCCTCCTGGGCCGCTCATGTGGCTTCTGTTAATCCTATGATTTTCTCATTGCTTTGTAAAGAGACATGTACTTTTAGGCTTTGAATCAACTTGGGTCAGTCAGTGGCTCCAGCCCTCCCCTTGCTTTGCTTTCTAGCTCTTTGTTTGGTGTAGGGAGTTAACCCAAACCTCTGCCATAAAATTTGCTTATTAAATGATAAGCGTCCTGCCCATGCATCACTGATGAAGGGCCTTAAGGAATGTATATCTCTCCCCATAGAATTCTTCAGGCTCATCTTCCGCTTGTAGCCAGACTATTATTGGGGAATTCCTCCCTTGTAATGACTTGTTTCCTTTTATTTACTACTGTCCTGGTAAAAATGACCTTTTCCGGAGCATGTCTTTACTTCAAAAATCTTGTACTATGTAACCATTAAAGAAATGATGCAATCACCCATGGTATATAAGACCCTGGCTATCTTAATAAAATGTGGCTTTTCCACCATGCCCGTTGTCTGTCTTGTTTGTTGTTGTCTGTCTTCTCTCTTATAGATATTGCACCAACACCAACCCCCTACTCGGGACCTTCCGACTGGGGTGCGTGGGCTGGTCCCCCGCACAAATCAGGAGACTATAGATGCTGGCGAGGGTGTGGAGAGACGGGCACCTTCCTACACTGTTGGTAGCAATGTAAACTGGTGCAGCCATTCTGGAAAACAGTGTGGAGGTTCCTCAAAAAACTATCTATAGAACTCCCTTATGACCCAGCAATAGCACTGCTAGGGATTTATCCAAGGGATACAGAAGTGCTGATGCATAGGGGCACATATACCCTATGTTCATAGCAGCACTGTCTACAATAGTCAAATCATGGAAAGAGCCTAAATATCCATCACCTGATGAGTGGATCAAAAAGATGTGGTGTATATATATACAATGGAATATTACATAGCAATGAGAAAGAATGAAATCTGGCCATTTGTGGGAAAGTGGATGGACCTCAAGGGTGTCATGCTAAGTGAAATAAGTCAGGCAGAGGAGGACAGATACCATATGTTTGCACTCATAGGTCTAATAGGAGAACAGGAGAAACCTAATGGAGGACCAGGGGGAGAGGAAGAGGGAAAGAGAGTTGGGGAGAGAGAGGGACACAAAACTTGAGAGACTACTGAATACTGAAAACGAACAGGGTTGAAGGGGTGGGAGGGGGGGAAAGAGGTCGTGGTTATGGAGGAGGACACTTGTGGGGAAGAGCACTGGGTGTTGTATGTAAACCAATTTGACAATAAACTATTTTATTTAAAAAAATAGTTTAAAAAAACTATTATGATCAAATGATATTTATCCCTGTGATACAATGTTTTAATATATGCAAATCAATAAATGTGACAGACCACATTAACAAAAAGAATAACAAAAAATATATGATGACCTGAATAGATTCAGAAAATGCATTTGACAAAATTCAACGTCTTGTCATGATAAAATCACTCAAAAATCTTGTCTGGATGTAATGTGCTTCAACATAACAAAGGCCATATATAATAAGACCATAGCTAGCATCATACATAGTGGTAAAAAGCTGAAAGCATTTTTCCTAAGATCAGGAACAACATAGGGTACCCATTCATACTACTATTATTCAACATAGTACTGGAAGTCCCAGTAAGAGCAATTAGGTAAGAAAAATAACTAAATTACATCCAAATCTGAAAGGGAGAAGTAAAATTGTTTGTTTGCAGATGACATGATCCTAATGGAAAACTTCAAAACCCCACCAAAACAACTGTTAGAACTAGTTAAATCAATTCAGTAAAGTTTCAAGATAAAAATCAACATACTAAAATCAGTTGTGCTTCTTTACACTAATAATGAACTATCAGAAAGAGAAATTAAGGAAATCAATCCCATCATGTTCCTGGGTGTCTCAGTTCATTAAGCATCTGACTTCATTTCAGGTCATGATCTCATGGTCTTGAGTTCAAGCTCCAAGTCAGGTTCAGTGCTGACAGCTCAGAGCCTGGAGCCTACTTCAGATTCTGTGTCTCCTTCTCTTGCTGTGCCTCCCCTGCTTTCTCTCTCTCTCTCTCTCTTTCCCTCTCTCTTTCTCTCAAAAACAAATAAACATTTAAAAATATAAAAAAGGAAAATCTTATTTACAGTAGCATCTAAATGAATAAATTACTTACAAATAAATTTAACCAAAGAGGGGGAAAGAACTGTGCACTGAACACTATAAGACATTAATGAGAGAAACTGAATGAGACACAAATAAGTGTAAAGGTATTTTGTGTTCATGAATCAGATCATTAATATTGCTAAATATCCATACTACACAAAGTGATATACAGATTCAAAAGAATCTCTATCAAAATTCCAGTGGCCTTTTCCACATAAATAAAAATAATAGTCCTAAAATTCATGTAGAACCACAAAGACTCTGAATATCCAAAGCAATCTTGAGAATGAAAAAAAACCACAGAAACAAAAAACTAGAGGCATCATTTTTCCTAATTCCAAACTATATTACCATTCACAGTCATCTAAACAGTATGGTACTGGCATAAAAACAGATTCAAAGATCAATAGAACAGAATAGAGAGCCCAGAAGTAAGCCCGTTCACATATGGTCAAATGATTTACAACAAAGAAGCCAAAAGTATACTATGAAGAAAGAACCATGGCTTCCATAAATAATATTGGGAAAACTGGACAGCCACATGCAAAAAACAAACAAAAACAAAAAACAGCCAAAAATCCCATCATCTTACATGATACATAAAAATTAACTCAAACTGGGTTAAAGACTTGAACATAAGACCTAAAACTATAAAACTCCTAGGAGAAACCATAAGGCATAAGCTCCTTGACATTGGTTTTGGCAGTGAGGTTTTGGATTTGATAACAAAGGTAAAGGCAAATATAAACAGGTGAAGCTACATCAAATTAAAAAGGTCTGCCCAGCAAAAGAAACAATCAACAAAACAAGAAAGTAATCTACAAAATGGGAGAAATATTTGCAACCCACATATCTGATAAAGGGTTAGAATCCAAAATATATAAGAAACTCATATATATAACCCAATAGTAAAATATCAAACAATCCAATTTTTTTTTATTGGGCAAAGTACCTGAAGAGATGTTTCCTCAAAGAAAACATACAAATGGTCAACAGGTACAAAGGTGCTCAACATCATTATAATCAGGGAAATGCAAATCAAAATTATGATGATCTATCACCTTACTCCCATAGGACATCTTTTACCAAGAATACAAAAGATAACAAATACTCTTGAGAATTTAGAGAAAAGAGAATCCTTGTACACTGTTAATGAGAATCTAAACTATACAGCTTACATGGAAAACAGTATGGAAGCTTCTCAAGAAATTAAAAGTAGGGTCCCCCGGGTGGCTCAGTTGGTTAAGCGTCTGGCTTCGGCTCAGGTCATGATCTCACAGCTCTTGCATTCGAGTCTCCTGTCAGGCTCTGTGCTGACAGCTCAGAGCCTGGAGTCTGCTTCAGATTCTGTGTCTCCTTCTCTCTCTGACCCTCCCCTGCTCGCACTGTCTCTCTCTGTCTCTCAAATATAAATAAAAATAAACATTAAAAAATTTAAAAAGAAATAAAAATAAAACTACTATGTAATCCAGCAATCCCACTTCTGGGTTTATATGCAAAGGAAATGAAATTACTGTCTTGAAGAGATACAATTACCGTGTTTACTGCAGCATTATTCGCCATAACCAAGGTATATAAACCACCTAAGTGTTCATTGAGAGATGAATAAAGAAAATGTGGTGTATCCATACAATCAATATTATTCAGTCTTAGAAAAGAATAAAATATTGGAGCACCTAGGTGGCTCAATGGGTTAAGTGCCCAGCTCTTGATTTGGGCTCAGGTCATGATCTCAAGATTCATGGGATCGAGCCCTGCCTTGGATACAGTGCTGACAGCGTGAAGCCTGCTTGGGATTCTTTCTTTCCTCTCTCTGCCCTTCTCCTGCTTGCATGTGCATGCGTGCTCTCTCTCTCCCAAATTAAATAAATAAACTTAAAAAAAAAAAGAATGAAATCTTGCCATTTGTGACACTGTGGATAAAACTGGAGAGCATTATGCTAAGTGAAATAAGCCAGACAAAGAAAGAAATACTGAATGGTATCACTTACATGTCAAACCCTAAAAAACAAACAAACAAAACAAACAAACAAACAAAACAAACAAACAAACAAAAAACACCTCATAGAAATAGAATAGAAATAGAGAGTGGAATGGTGATTGCCAGGGACTTAGGGTTGACTTTCAGTTATAAGATCAATAAGGTCTGAGACTTATACATTAGGTATAACATGGTGACTATAATTGATTATACTTTATTGTATAATTGAAATTTACTAAGAGAGTTTTTACCTCACACACACACTCACACACACGCACACACACACACACACACACACACACACACACACACTAGATGAATATGTAGAGGTGATGGATGTGTTAATGAAATCGATGGCAGGTGTCCTTTCACAATGTATATGTATATCAAGATACCATCTTGCACTCTTTAAATATACTATGATTGTATTTGTCAATTATATCTTGATAAAGCTGGGGGGAAAAACACCCTATCAACCTCACTGCATTTAATAGCTGAGCTCCCCTTCCCATCCTGTTTTCCACCTGACATACGTGAAATGTTGGCCCTTATGTTTCTGAGTCTTAGTCCTATAACGCTTTAAGAAGACTGGGTGTGTGGAAGGTGGAAGTGTAAAGTGGAAGGTCCCACAAAATGTTATTTTATCCTCCCAAAATCTTAACCTGTTTTCATTCCTTATGTAGTTTCACCAGCAGAGGTCTCCCCAATACCTTTTTTCTTCTCCCCCAAAACAAAACTATTTAAACAAGTGGCCTAAAAAATCAGAATCAATTTGATTATACAGTATCGATCACTTACCACCCACAAGCAGAGATGTCTTCATGGCACAGAGTGCATGTGTATATCCTTCTGGAATAGGAGACAAAACTTAGTTTTATGGAGGACACACTGAGAGGTTGTAGATAGTTTGTAGCTATTTCAACAAATGCAACACATTTGAACTAGCATGGTATAGTTATGTAATTTAATATGAAAATTCTTGCAAATGATGTTTCAGAATTAACATGAAAATGCTTGTTTTTAAAAGGTTCTGATTTCTGCGTATGCCATCTGAGAATTTAGTCTTCAATCAATTTGGAGAACCCAACAATATTATTATTCTTTAGCTTAAGCTAATCAGTTAATTGAATGATATTGGCTTCCAGACTACTTTTAATTGGTAAATTTAAACCTTATAAAAGCAAAGTATTCTAAATCAGTAAACTACCTGATTTCCTGAGCTGGATTGTGTTCCTCAAAGTATTTAATTGTGATTAAGGACTTTATTAGCCTATTTCTTTTTCTCTGGAAAATCTTTGTGGTCTCTGAATTTTAACTAACTTAAAATTCAGTTTTGTGTTCTGTCAGGGCAACAAAAAGTAATCCCTACTATGAATTATGGGCTCAAGTTAATAACAATGTGTCAACATTTGTTTATCAGTTCTAAGAAGCATACTGCACTGAGACGAGATAATAATAAGGGAAATTGAGTGACAGGAAGAGAGGATATACAGGAACTCTTTGTACTATCTGCCCAATTTCTCTGTAAACCTAAATCTGCTCTAAGACATAAAGTCTATTAATTTTTTTAAAGATAGAGGAAGAAATAGAATAAGAATCTAGCACTGCTTGGTAATGCTTGTTTCCACTACCTTCTGGGCAGAGCCTTCAAGAGTGGAGCCTCATAGAATTTTCAGTCTGCTGACTGTTGTAGTCAGTTGTTGACTTAGGACGTTATTTATGGGGAGAGGGGACACAAGACAAGTTCCTGTCAGAACTCTAACAAGTTCTGAGGTGATGTTTCAAATATGTACGGGCAGAAGAGCCACCTCACAGAGATTTCTGCCTCATCACAGGGGAAGCCCAGACATTCCCCAACCCTCAAGCCAGGCAGTCCCCATGATTGGAAGGGCCAGGACTGTCAGCACCGAAACCATGAGACTGAAAACCAAACACCACAGTGGACAAGGAAAGTTTCTGTATCACTGTGGGGATCAATGATGCTAGAACCTGACTTCTCTTGCTTCCCATCTTTGCACTTCAGAAATTCCCCAACCTAATCAACACAGCCCTGGGGAAGGGAGAAGGCCTGTGTTGATAAGATTACTGTCACTGCAGCTAGTGAGGGCTTGAAAAAGAAATAAAGTTCAGTTACAGAAGAAATTATGTTTGTTACACATACACATTAGATATTGAAGTTTTGGTAAATTAATTGTTTATCAAAATTAAGATAAAATGGAAAAAATTTTGAGGGGTTAACAGAGAAATTCATTCCTCATTTGTGGTATAACATGTATTAAAATGAATACTTTTGGGGTGCCTCATGTCTCACTCGGCTGAGCGTCTGACTCGATTTGGGTTCAGATCATGATTCCAAAGTCTTGGGATTGAGCCCTGCATGGGATTCTCTCTCCCTCTTCCCCTCTTCTCTCCTCTCTCTCTCTCTCTCTCTCTCTTTCTCTTTCAAATACATACATATATATACACACACACACACACACACACACACACACATACCTACATACACACATACTTTCAATGATTTCATAGTTCTCAGATTTGAAAAAAACATACTGTTTAAGCATAAAGATGGTACAAATTGAAATTTATTTATAAATTTTGATATTCTTATCAATCAGAGACAATATCATAAGGTTCAGGACATAATTAAAAAGACACTGGAAATTTTTTGATGGTCTCACTATTAATAAATTCTTACATACAGGGTAATTAGTGTTTGTATCTTTACATATTAATTGTTTGTTATTATTCAAAAAGTATTCCATTCCTTCATTCTGATAATGTTGGATAACATAACTCATTAGCCAGGACAGTTCAATTTTATCATGAGAGCAGAGGGAAAAATGTGGTTGCGATCTTAAGCTAGCATTGACAGGGCAACATTACTCAAAATTGCTGAGGTTGTTTCTGACACATATTCCACCTCCTAAACCCATAATCTTGACACAGCTGTAAAGGGGGTGGATCTAGGAAAGAATGAAAGCCTGAAGTCTATTTGAACATTTGCAGTGGATTTTATACAGTTGCTCCACTCAAATGGATATATGTCCTTACTACTGCCCATTTTCTGGATGGCTGGATGCTTTCCCTGCCAAAAGTCAACTGTCTTCTCTAGACCTTCTATTCCTCACTCGGGGATTATTTTCCTATTTGTGTAGTGACAGATTTTATAAATTTTACAGAGAAAGTAATGTGAAAGAGCTTTGTAAGACCTGGCTCATCATATAGGAACTCCATTTATCATCCTCAGACATCAGAGGAAATTGAATGAGAAAATGGCACCCCCAAATAAGTTTACAAAGCTATCTGAAGACTTACCATAAAGTTTTATACAGGCCACTTCAGTTTACAACCAGCAGGTACATACAGATTTTTTCTGCAGATAAAGTACAGGAACCTTGCAAGAACTTCAGTTCAGAGACCTGAGAACATCACCAGTGTCTGACTACCCTTGAACTTCATGGAACGAGATCACAGTTACTGTGGGAGGTGAGTGTACTATGGCAAAGCTTAAGGAATCAACCTCTGTGCTTGTATTTCTCCATTAAAAAGATGTGACATAGTCATATCCTGGATTCCATGCCTGTGGGACATGTAAACAGAGAATCTCTTGGGATTCTCAAGCAGATTATAACCTGAAGGACAAAGTCTTCCCAAGACTTTTCAAATCTGTTAGGCAAGAAAGGCTTCTGCCCAGACATTGATTCAAAACCTTGAGTACCAGGAGCCTGTGACTGCACATCCTGCCCCTTTCCTTTCATTCTTTTCCTCCTCCTTCTAGCTGTCTTTCCCTCTCTGCTAGTTTAACACTCAGATTTGTTAAGTATCAAGAATGGAAACTTTATCTTTCTAATATCTTCCCTTAATTCTGATGCTTTGATTTTCAATACTTAAACTTGGTATGTTGACACCTGTCTAACAGGCAGAGAACATGAGCAAGCTTGGGGAGAGCACTCTCGAGGAGGACCCAGGAACCCAGACACAGGATAGGGTTTGCTTTGCTCATTTGGAACAGAGAAAATAGGTGAATGATTGAGGGGAGCATTTCATGACACCTTGATTCCATTACTCTTCACCTTTCTCCTATGTCACTAGGGGCAGGTGTACTCCTATTCCTCACCATTTTTTTGAGTCTGGAAAATTGAAAACAAAATAAAAAACATGCCCATTCACTTTGATAATATTTACAGGCTTCATCGAAATCAGACTTTTTTTCTGGAAAGATGATTTCTGCCTCACACTCAGGTGAATTCTGAAAAACAAAATCCAATAAATATTATGTTGGCACTTTTATTGTGTTTTCAGTCTTCAAGCTGTTTACTCAACTGAGCTTTCAGATAACGTGAAGTTTGTTGACTTCCAACTATTAGCTTTTCTTCAATAAAAAGTAGGGTGCAAGGAAACAATTTTAAAGAGATATAAAGAGAGGTCTCTCAAGCTTTGCAGTTTTCATAATAATGAACATTATTTATTGAGTTCCCACTGTGTACCAAACTCTATACCAAGGTCTCTACATTTATTATCTCATTGAATCTTCAAGATATTGTCATGCGGTAAGATAAGGACTCTGGAGTTCAAAGAGTCTAAGTAATTTGCCCTGTGTCAAGAGATTAGTAAGGACTTATGAATAAGAGCCCATGTATGAGGTTCTATGTATGAATGGGATCTTTGTATGAGATATTAAATATCACTAATGCTAAAAAAAACATTTTTAAACTTGTGTTTTGGTGAAGATGACACCCACAGTCCAATTTATTCTGCTGTCAAATTAGATTGTGAATCTAGAAATGTTTTGCTGCCACTCAGAAGTCAACCAAAACTTCTGCTTTAGATGTGAACATATAGCTTTTGTGAAGTTTCGCGTTTAATGTAGAGCTGGGTGGATCATGAAAAATCGCTATAGTTTGACAAGTTAACAGCTCTCCCCGAGCAGGTTCTAAGAGCTGCTGTCAGTCATGTCTGTTTTGGGGTGCAGATCCCCTCACAAGCTGTTCTCCTACATTGTAAATGAATCTCCTCCCTAACTGAACAACCTCCATAAACTTCCCATCTCCCTAGTCTTAAGTGATCCTTTTCAGTTACACGAGAGGTTGGCAAGTTGTGGATGCCCATTCCCTTGCACAATACTGTGTGCCTGCCCTAAACCAAGCCCCCACCACTTGGCATGAAAACCCCACCAGACTACATATGCATTCACACTAGGGACTTTGCCCTTCTGCTTAAGTCCTCAATTCCTAATAGGAGATGTTTATATACCATTGAACAAGAAAATTCTTTAAATGAATAAACTAAAACTTTTGTCCATGTGGCTTTAGTGACTAAATTCATAATCTAAACAAAACATATAGGGTCACCTGGGTGGCTAAGCTGGATAAGCATTTGACTCAATTACAGCTCAGGTCATGATCTCACAGGTTCATGGGTTTGAGCCTGGCATTGGGCTCTGTGCTGACAGCGCAGAGCTTGTGTGGGATTCTCTCTCTCTCTTTCTCAATAGATAAATAAAAATTAAAAAAAATATTAAAAACCCCAAATTATATAAATCTTTCTTCCAAGCCCCACACTTATAACTTTATTCACTTCCATCATGGACATTAGGAGAAAGAGGAGACACACCCACTAGGAAAGTACTCTGCTCCTTTTATACCCTCAAGTAAATTCTAAACAAGGAAATATTTTGAGAACAGAAGGTAAAGTAACATAGTACGTAAAAAATATCAAATAATAAAGGTAAATATTTGATAAAGAACAAAAGAAAACACCCTAAAGAGGGAGTAATACAAATGCACATGTGGGTCAAGAACACGTCTAACATTTACCACGTATGTTGCTCAAATGTTTGTTTAGGATGTTCTGTCTTTGAATTTTTCTCATTCTTACAATAATAAGTCACATTTATGTATATTTATCATTGTTGAACGTGTGTGTGTAAGTGCTTGTGTAGTAAGGATCCAAAAATTAATAAAATGCAGAAGGTAAGACTGTCAAAACTAATAAAGAACAAAAATGTAGTAACTATATTCTGTTTTCTACAATTCTGAATTCCCTTGCCTCTCTTTTTTCACTGAATACCTTATTTTCCACAGGGGAACCAGCTCATCCCCACTGTTAGGTGGGACTTGCAGTCTTGCTGGGCACATTCATCCTGGTACCCTCCCCCCTTCTATCCAAGGTACAAGTATCTGACCCAGCAAGTTCAATCTGGCACTCTCTCCAGAGGTTTTAGTATTTTAATGAATCTACATAGGATGGAAAATAATCTCCTGGACTATTTCCAATGAGCATCTTGCCAGGGCTCAACCTCTGTTCTTAGTATCTAGGTCTCCCAGACAATCCAACACTTCTTTTTTATTGATTGAGTTAACTACCTCAAATCTATTCTTTTGGCCTAAGTTAGAGGCAGATTCTGTTGCCCAAAACCAAAACATCCTAATTGACCCAAGAAAAGTCAGCTAAAATAGTCTGAGAACTCTGAAGAGCATTATGTTTTGGTTAAAGGGATTAGAAAGGGTAAATTGGCACTTTAGTTAATCCCTGAAAAAAACAGCTAGGGTTTGAATATATTAAAAAAAGGGGGATGTCTCAAATAGAATAGTTATGTGAACAAAGATATGTGGGCAAGAAACTGTGGAAGATTGCAAAGGACACTTCAAATAATTTATCTGACAGAAACCATTTAAATGGCAGAAATAACAATACTGTAAGATAAAGTAATACAGTTGACTTAATGGAAACTCATTGCACAAAACAAGGGCCTCAATTTCATGCCAGAGTGCAGCTCCAGCAGCTCCAGGGTTCCCCTGAAAGAGGACGGTGTCGGCGAGAGAGAATGAGAGAGCCTTGAGTTTTGTTCGGTCACCAGATGGGCACCCCTGCCCACCTGGCAGGCGTCTCTACCATTCTGGCAGGCATCTCTGCCCTGTCTGATTCTCAAACTTTATTTATGGCAAAAGATACAAGAACCAGAAAGAGCAGTAAATGATTTCTCATAGATACATTTTACAATTTTCTAGGACATGGGTTCTGCAGAAGTCACAATTCTGGTAGTAATGATTGTCATAAAAAACTTAGCTACATGCACTCATGGTGGCATAGGTATTTTTACAAAACCTCGCGTCTAGCCTTAAGGAAGCGACCTTTAACCAAGAGGCAAACAGCATTGTTTAGTAAAGGTCAGTTTTTTATGAGTAAGGGTCATTAGGCTGTTTAGAAGTCTAAGAGAAACTTCCCAGAAAAACAGGTTCTCAGGAGACATAATGTCTGCTCTCACAGTCCCAAAGATGATTGATACATTTTATTGCAGTAGTGACTTTCACAAAGGCATTCAGGCCCAGAAGGTAGTCAGTTATCAGTTAATTGCTTAGGGAAAAATTACCTGTTGCATTAAGGTGTATCTAGTTTACTCATCTTCTCTGACCAGGTGCAATCACACCTCAGGGACAGGGCAGGGGGATAGGCTGCTCCTGACACTAATCAGCAAAGCACTCTGAGGTTTGGTGCCCATGCAGAAATAAAAGTTTCAAGAGTGTGGATTTTGGGAGCTATTTGGGGGCAAGAGACCATGCAAACTTGACATGCCCTCACCAGGAATTTTCACTCTACTGGTGTGTTCAAATAGCTCCCAACAATTTCCCAAGTTGGAAGTGATACAAATAGACCACTTGTCTGTCAAATGTGTCCTGTCATTAGTTTCAACCCTTGTTCTAACCTTGTTATAATGGATACCTGGAAAGAGAATGGACTCTTTGTAAGGACCACCATTATTATTTAAAATACTGTCCCTTTAAGACACCATTGAAACTGTATGGGGAAGCCTTAACAATCTTAACAAAGCATGTCTGGTTCAGATTTGAATGCTAATATTAAAGAAAAAGGTTTTATATGACAATAATGCCATAAGGCCAAATGAGAAGATAGAACTCTATTCACACTAAGAGAAAATCAGAAAAACTAAAAATAATCCTGTAAAAACCCACAAGAAGAAAAGTTTTTAAAAAGCTAAATATGCAGTGAAAAGAGAGAATAAAAATTATAGCTATTTCAATACTTCTTTATTTTGTTTAGTAAAGCCTTACCCAAATTCACAGTTTTTGTCTTAAATAAAATTTCAATGATTCCGAGATTTATTTGAAAGAATAATATAGTCAAGAAGTTTTGGGGGGAAATACCAATATACCTTTTAACAAAAAGGCATTAGCTGTTTTTATATACAGTTAGATAGAGTCAACAAAAATCCATGAGGCAGAAATGGATTCAAATGTGTTCAAAGACACTGTAGGGACCGAGGGTCAGAACATGGACTTTGGAATCACAGAGAATTGCAACTGAATCTTGGTTCCAACACTCACTTATGAGCTATGTGACTTCAGGCAAATTATTTACTCTCAGGTGGCCTCATCTGATACCATCTCATATTGCTTTAGGAAGATCAAAAGGATGAACTGATAAGTAGTCAGTTCTTCCTTCTCATTCCTCCCGGGCAGGCAGAACACTGAAAGATACACAGCAAGTTCAATACTCATGCTGAATCGTATCACTTGGGCATTTAAGCCATCATCCAATCCAGTAGTAATGGTGATAAGATGGAATACACGGATATTCAAGAAGATGCTGAGCCTTAAAAGGAGTTTTTGATATTACTCAGGGAGGAAAGAATAAGCCTATTAAGGAGTGCTGTCTTTGAGTGCTGGTTAATCGCTCAGCCATTAATATCACACTTTATTCAGGCAGTAGTTTTAGCTCGTAACCCAGAAATCTAATAATAAATTAATTAATGTTTCTATGAATACAGATAATTCATACATGAGACCTAGTATAAAGGATAATTATTTGAAATATCATTTTCTTGAAGAGAAGTACAAAGAATCATTTCCCAGTGTGGTTAGAGGTAGTTTGGGGAAAAGATTTTACACAATAAATTAGGAAATCTTTATAAGATTTTTAATATTTTCCCATTTTAGACATTATAAATGACATTTTAGTCATATTATTTTAAAAATTATTAGTGTGATCTGGGTTCTAAAGACAAAAAGGCTGACAGCAGTAGAAAGCAATCAGATCACAGTATTATTTTCCTTCAGAGTCATTAAGGACATCAGATTAAACATTTCCTTTTCTCAGATGTTCCTGAATTATTACAACTCTTTTGCTTTAACCATTTTCAAACAGGAAAAGTTTTAAGACAAAAAAAAGACAAAGAAACAGGGATACAGTTGTGCTGTAGGGGAGGCACATTTCTGATGGTTTTCCTATGAATTTATCAAACTTTCACCACTGTTACCCCACAGCTATTTTCCAAAGCAAGCCATAGGATTTTTTTTTCTAGCTTCACTCTTTCTCCATAAAGGAGAGTCTCTAGCCTCGCCTTTAATCATCCAACCAACCTATCGTCTCCTCAAGGATTATCCAACTCTCAACTGAGCACTCACTCATGGCTTTAAATTTTAAGTGCATTAGCTAAAGCCACTGCCATTGTGACTTATGAACTGACTTCCCTCCTTTGGGCCATTTCCAGTGGATGGATTAGGAAATAGACACCATCATTTTGTGAACCCCCAGTGTGTACAAAAAAATTGTTTAAAGTTAGTGATGATGACACCTGCCGGAAATTATAGATGTTTGCATTTTTTTAACTTTCTGTCTGAAACAATATTATAAATCCATTCCTAGATCTGACTGATGCTCAAGTCATGACAGATGAACTGTTCTATTTTTCTTTGGAGGATATTCTCCTTTTCTTTAGGTATACTCTATAATTCTTGCCAGAAATTACTTTTTCCTTAGTAGAAATAATCTTCTCTCCTCAATAATTCAGTTATCGAAGTTTTTTCACTGCACACTATCAATAAGCTTTGGAACTTGTTTGCAGACTTAAATGGAGAGTATCTCTGTTACACGTGAGTTTTGATTTTGGCTGCTATCTAAAGACTAGTATATTTTTGTACTAATAGCTAATGACATAGGGAATTCGACCCTGGTTAAAGAGATTATCATGCAACGTACAATAAAAGGCTTTAAATTTTAAATAATGTAAAATTAATTAAGAAACAATTATTATGGACTTCCGTGATAGTTGCCTGGACCATGCACTCTTTTATAATAATATCATGTCTCCTTCATTTCTGCAAAATCAGTTCCTAAAAAAGTACATAATATTTTATTCTTTCAGAATAAAATTCTTTCACAAAATTTAGCTAATGAAACCCCTAACACACATATGTACATAAGTGTATACTTGTTCAAAATAATGTCCAAGCATACTAGAGGTCACAAACTTAAGAATATATGGGCTTCAGACAGATATAAGGGAAATAGAAGTGGTGAAACAATTGATTCTATCTAGCTCTTATATTCCCACTTCTGATACAGCCATTAATTCAGTAAATATTTATATTTCTCCTAAACTTCACTCTGAAAAAAAGCAAAGTACTATGAAGAAGTGAATGCAAGATGATGTCTGCTCTTGGTCTCAGGAAAGTCAGAGCAGTCACTAAGGTCTACGGCTCCACATTTAAAGGGATCAGTGATCATTCAGAGGGGCCTGCCATTCTCCTGTGGAACCCAACAACCAGCCAGGCCAGCCTTTCAACTTTCATGAGAAATCTGAATTTTTATGTGAAATCTGATTTTAAGATTTCAGAAAGGCCAAAGCTATGTAATTCAAACAAATCAAGATCTTCGGATTGAATGCATCTCATAGAATACCACTTTACTGCGGGAAGAACTATATGGAAACCAGATAATGCCAGAAAACTGAGTAAGGAAGAGTTGAAGCCTCAGTGAAGGTACCTCAACAATGCCAATGTATATTTCCATTTGTGACAGAGATTTAGATCACTTAACTAGTGATAATTACTGGGATGGAAAGAAAAAGAAAGTCCTATCCATTCCTCCGGGATTTTATTCCCCATATATGACCTACGTTGGAGAGGAAGAGAGAACAGGCAAGTGGGTCCAAACTGTTGCCTTAGTTACAGCCCAAATAAAGCATCTACTAAGTGAAAGAACTGTTACTAATCTTTTTAATAAAAGACTATTTTCTTTGTAATACTGCCCCGTTATTTTTATTTGAAAGACTTTGTTGTTGTGCATCAGTGATTTTAATCAACAAAAATGTTTTTCTGAGATGAAATAACTGAGCCGGCTGGTCTACAGTCCTCTGAACCAAGCAATCTGGTGTCCGATGGCGATTAAGTGTCGCAGCCATCCACGGCTCCCTGTTTCCAAGCAGGTTAGCGAAGCTCCACATTTAGGCGAGGATAAGCCTTATTCCGGTTTCCTGTTAGGAGGAGTATACCAATGAGATGAGAGGCCGAACTCCCGCTTTTCACGCTACGGTTTTACTCTGAGCTTCGTTTTCTTCTTGCTCCGGCCCCGCACAGCGCCCGCAGCACAACTGTCCCCCGGGGAGAGCGCGCTGCGCAGGGGACGCCGCCAGCGGGTCGCCCCCAGGCTCTCAGGGCAGCCGCAGGCGTCCCCTCTAAGGCCAGGGTTTCCTTCCGCTGCTTACGGGAAGCTGCGTCCACACGCTTTCCGGCACACTGTGCATTCCGCGTCCTCTATCGGGGGGTCCCTCGCATGCTTGAGGAGCTCTGACCGCGTCTCTGCTCCCGAGGAGCGTTCGGTCGGACATGCCCAGCCCCCGCGGCCTTCCGGGCCCGCGCCGTCCTCGCGTGCGCTTCCGTGAGGTTCGCCGCCGCTAGGGTTTCTTTTCTCACCTCCTTCGAAAGCACGCGCACCGTCTGCCCCGCAGGTTTGGTTCTGGGTTGAATCTGGTTGGGTTTTCCCGGCGCGAGTCCGGACGCTGCCGCGCAGAAGCAACCCAGACGGAGGCCGGCCGCCCGGTCCGCGGTCCACCGGATCGAGCGTCTCCCGGGGACCTGCGTGTGCGCACCGGCTCCGGCTCTGGGGCCGCGGGCGGTTAGGGCCGGTTCGCCTCCGGTGGGGCTCGGGCAGGGCCGGCGTGGCGGGAGGACCACAGGACCGCCTCCAGCCTCGTGGCGCCGGGTCCCCTGCTCCGCATATCGCCGAGCTGCTGCGCACAGCCGTGCCCTGGCCGTCCTTCCGCACGGGAAGTATAGTTCAAGTCCCAGGCCCATCATTAGAAATGCACAGCTATGAGGACCTTCTACAGTCTGCGTTGCTGTATATAAACGAGTGAGAATCTCTGGTTGAGCAAAGAAAAGACCAAAGGAAAATACGTACTATTTTGCTTATGCACAATACCGGCACAGTTTGAAGAAATACTTATTCCCAGAGGATCACAATAGCGTAATTACATACATCTTTAAATAAAGTCTTAGTTTTATTATGCAACTTTTATGTCATATGCAAAAAAAATGTTTAAAAGCTATTATGCACATAAGCCTGGCATGTGGTAGGTGATAGGTATTTGTAGAAAGAATGGATGGATTATTTTACCAGCAGGGGAGCGTACATGTGTCTAAATCATCTATAACTAAAACTAACAGAAACAAATAATTAGATCTGCTTAGGTAACGACCTAAATGCAATTAATTACAGACTAATTGCATGCAGCTAATAAAATTTAATCTGAATAGAAACATAAAAGTATCAAAAATGGAATTTATAGTTCAAATAGAGTTACTATTCTCTGGAACAAAATTAAATTCTTTGCATAATTAATTACTTTTTAATAACCTAGGGTGTCTCTAAACTATTTTGCATTGGGAATATAGGTAGATTATCTATCCTTAGTACAATTTGAAAATCATTTATTTGTTAATTTATTTAAAGTAGTTAGTAACATAAATGATTTCAGTATTAATTTCTATTAATTTTTATACCAAATATCTTCTGAATACCCACACCTAACTAGTAAAGATAATGTTCATTTTCATTTTCTTCCTTACTGAGCCGCAATGCTTAATGTCAAAAACATTTACTAACAGAATGTATTTAGGTTCAACATGAGCAGAGCAAACATTCCAATCATCGATTACAATATGAAGAACATGATGCGCAATCCAGATGATTCCGTGTAAGGAATGATTAATGTCTCTTACCGTTAGGAACTGGAGAAGACTCACCAAATGGCCTACTAGATTCACATTCACAGACTTCGTAAACTTGAATTAAATGAGGTGTTGATGCTTACAGATTTTTAATCTTTAAAATATCAAAATTGGGACGCCTGGGTGGCTCAGTTGGTTAAGCGTCCGGCTTCAGTTCAGGTCATGATTTCATGGTTCATGGGTTCAAGCCCCGCGTCGGGCTCTGTGCTGACAGCTAGTTCAGATCCTGGAGCCTGCTTTAGATTCTGTACCTCCCTCTCTCTCTCTGACCCTCCCCTGCTCACTCTGTCTCTCAAAAATAAACTAAACATAAAAAAAAGTTAAAAAAAATCAAGATTAAATCAACACCAATCCTAAGGGAAAAATTAGCAAAGAGACCTGAGGTATACCTATAGTTTCCAGTTTTTAAAATATTTATTTTTTTAAATCTAGGATTCTGTAATCTGAAACATAAGAGTCCCCAAAAGATAGCATATATATCATAGATGAAGTCAAGATGCTGAGAATACAGGAAACTCTTTCATGGTTAAGGGGTAGGTATTTATGTCTGATGGATTAAAGCAGGGTTTTGTCATTGTAACATTAAATTTCTCCCAACAGTAAATTGGGAGCATTAATTCTTTCTGGCCCCAAGAGTGATGGATGAGGAATTGGCTTATCTCTTTTCCTCTAATTACCTCTCCACTTTTAAGTAGGAAAAATTAATAATAATTCATATGAATTAGAGGCAAAAACTAAGGTTCATTTTCACTTATTCATTTTAACTGGGTAAAATAGTCCTTGTGGGTCCTTAGTACACAGTCCTTCATCTTACTATAGAAAAATATACAGAGTTCAAGAATGGCCTTGGCTAACATGATTTTGTTTTATCACTAAAATATGATGTAGAGGGGCGCCTGGTTGGCTCAGTCGGTTGAGCGTCTGACTTTGGCTCAGGTCATGATCTCGCGGTTACTGGATTCGAGCCCCGCGTCGGGCTCTGTGCTGACAGCTAGCTCAGAGCCTGGAGCCTGTCTTTGGATTCTGTGTCTCTCTCTCTCTGACCCTCCCCTGTTCACACTGCCTCTCTCTCTCAAAAATAAATAAAACATTAAAAAAATAAAAAATAAAATGTGACATTGAAATTCTGAAACTACTACACAAGTATACTGGAATTAAACAAATATGTAAGTAGATAGATGATGGAAACCAGGTTTATCACACACACACACACACACACACACACACACACTCACAATGGCAGTATGGCAAAAGGACACAGTAAAAGATTTGAGTGGGAAGTTATAACAAAGATATAACAATGACTAGAATGATCCAAGTGGTCCTGGATTTGGGTTGGAGAAAACAGTATACACTCATGTTTTAATATAAATACAGTTGGGTATAGATGATAGATAGATAATAGACAGAGAGAGAGAGAGAATAGAAAGATTAGATAGTTATAGACGGATGGATATATGTAGAATACTTACAGATATATGTGTAAACATGGTTAGTATTCATACATATTTACAAACTCTTATCTTAGAGAAGTAGAAACAATGATATTTCAGAAACAAGGAGCACACCTAGAGACCATACCTTGCTTTGTAATACCATTCTCCATAAAAAGGAACTAGAATTCCCTGATAAAATGACTTCTTCTACAACTAGGGCAAGAAACATATAAAATGAGCTTGGACCATCTTGCAGGGGTAGAAGGTAAATAAATTCTAAAACATACACACACACACACAAACACACACACATACACTGGCTGAATGGCAAGTATGGCAAAAAGACACAGTAAAATATTCTAATTCCAAAGCTGGAATAATTTAAGCAACAAAATAAATAATTTGGTTTCGGATCATGATCCAAGAGCATAAAATAAATATCTGTGAGACAATACCAATATAAATAAACCATTAAACAAATAATTGAATAGGTTGAAAAGAATAGACTATCCCTCCACATGGAAGAATTCCAAGAAATTTATGTAGATATTTCAGCCTCAAGGAGCGAAGTGTAAGTCTCCACCCCACCCCTTAAATGTGGACTGCACATAGTAACTTCCTTCCAAAAAGTATAGTATGGAAAGAGGGAGGCGATGGGAGAGTAACTTTTCAGTGGATATAAGTGAAAAACACTATTTCAGCCAAGTGATTGAGGTCAACATCAGCAGTGAGAAACCATGCTGCAAGCATGTATGCTTGATGTGAAATGATGAGAATATTATCAGACCTCTGTGGCCACATCTCCCAAACCCATAATCACAGTTTAATTGTGAGAAAAACATCAAACCCAACTGAGGTACATCCTATAAAGTACCTGACCAGTACTCCTTAAAACTGTTGAGGCCATCAAAATTAAGGAAAATCTGAGACATTGTCTCAGTCTAGAGACACCTGAGGGGATGTGATGACTCACTGTAATATGATATCCCAAAGAGGGTCCTGGAGCAGAAAGGGACATTAGTTTAAAAACTAAAGATGTCCAAAATTATGAGCTTTAGTTAATAATAATATATCAATATTACTTAATCGTGACAAATGTGCCATACTAATGTAAGATATTAACAAGAGAAATTAAGTGTGGTAGAAAATTGAGCATGGTATATATTCTCTACAATCAGAGATTTTTCTGGAATTTAAAGCATTCTAAAAACTTCATTGAAAAAAACCCATGATATTGATTTTTCTCCTATTGGAATAATGATAATTGTAGAGTTTTTATTTGATTGGTTTCATTTTACAGTAGAGTTTGCTTTCTCTCCATATTCTTGGCATTTATAATCCCCTATTGACTTCCAGTGCTATAAACTGGTTTCCCAAGTCCTTACTGATGATACCTAAAATATAGAAAGTGAATCTGCATTGTTTTAAAATATATTTGCAATAATAAGAAATGTCTTGGTTATCAAGGTCAAGATACGGTATTGTTACTGCCATCAAAAACCCGTGAAGACCAAATGTGCTCAGATAGCTCATGGATTCATTTTGAAGTTGCTTCAGCAACAGTTTATTTAATTCATTTGACAGCCCATCCATCATATATCATGTTTCTATGCTCTCTGTAAATGAAAGGTTTTCAATCAATGAAAAGCATCCATAAAACTGTCCTTTCAAAAGAACATAATTTAAATTTAATGGAAAGCTTCTCAAAGGGATGCAATAAAAATGTTACTCTAGTTTTGAAAAATAAAAGCCTTGTCTTTTAAATAACATATAGCACAGTAAAATATGCATATAGTTTCACATATATACAGAGAGAAAGAAAATTATTAAGTATAACAGAAGCCTTTATTTCCTGTTTGATAGTTTCACAGCAAATGTTTTTTATGTCAAAGAACCAAGCAAATATAGAGAGGTGGAATGAAATGTAATTATATCCTCCTAAGAGTAAGTGGCATTGAAATTTATTAAAATTACATTTTTGGTAAGAAGACTAGAAAAGGTTTATAAAAGGAAAAGTTTCAGGTACCTAGCCTAAACATTATGAAATGCAAGTCTACAATTTTGGTTTAATCACATTTTATTATTTTTATGTTAATCTTTAAAAAATTTTTTTATTTAAATCCAAGTTAGTTAACATATAGTGTAATAATGGCTTCAAGAGTAGAATTTAGTGACTCACCACTTACACTTACATGCAGGTTTGCCTCCTTCTCTGTCTTTATCATATTTGTCCTTCCCTTCCCCTATGTTCATCTGTTTTGTTTCTTAAATTCCATATATCATATGTTTTAATTTTTAATACAGCCATCACCTTAATAGATTTTTGGTACTGAACTATAACTTTTAATGAAAAGAACCCATAAAACATTAAATAATTGACCCAAAAATATTTATTCCAGATATCACATTCCAGGTATTACTTCAATTCTGCAAACCAAGCAGGCCCTAACGCAGAAAACTAGGATCATTTAGAGGATTCTAAAATTTTATCCTGTAGACCTCCAAGCCATTTTCTCCCTCCAACAATCATCTTATTTCCGTGGTTTATTTGGAATCTGAAATGGAAAGATATGTAGTGGAAATCCTAATTCTTATTCTTAAAGATTTAAGTAACAGCACTGAACAAACCTCTGGTGGTATTAAGAATTTTGTAGAAAATTAGAAGGTGTTCTTTCTCAATAAAAAGGGGAAGATTCCTACAACTGACCAAATATATTAAGGAATACATTGCTCTTAAATATAATTGGCTTATGATCTTGACCAAATAGTATTAGTTGGAACAATATCTGTTGGCTTATTTTTCCACATTATGAGAATGTTTAAATATACAAATAACCTGAAAGCACTGTATAGCAAACATGCACAGTCTCATCATCTAGATTCTGTAGTTAACATCTTGTGATTATTTGCAAATTCACACATTTACTCATCTTTCCATCCATCAATCATTCTACCTTATTTTCATCTGTATTTCAAAATAAGTTGTAGACATATTTCACCCATAAGCATTTAATTATGAATATCAATATTTGTTTATGTCTTTTGAGGTAGAATTTACAAAATAAAACATCTAAGTCTCAACTATACATTTAAAGAATTTTAGTAAATCTAGATACACAAATGACTAGCAAACTGCTGTCAAGATATCAAATACTACCATTGTACCAGAAGATTCCTTCATGTTCCTTTTCAGCCAGTGCCTACCCCACTCCATAGTACTCTATGCTTCACCACAGATCAGTGCAGCCAGTTCTAGAACTTTATGAAATTACACTCATTTAATTTGTATGCCCCTCTGAAGGCATCTTACATTCAACAAGCTGATTTGGGGATTCATCCATGTTGTTTCACATACAAGTAATTTTTTTAATTGAGGTATAATTTACATATCATAAATACATCCTTTTTTATTCAAGTGTAATTAGCATGCTGTGTTATATTAGTTTGTACAACATAATGATTCAGCAATTCAATGCATTTCTCAGTGCTCATCTAGAGAAGTATACTGTTAATCCCCTTTATCCATTTCACCTCCACCCCCAATCTCGCCTCTGACAATCACCTGGAGTTAAGAAAAATACCTATTTTAAGTGTAATTCAATGAATTTTTGGTAAATATACAGAGTTGTGCAACAATACTTCATCTGAGTTTTAGAATATTTCCTTTAGCCCAAAAAGTTTTCTCATGCCAGTATCCAATTGATTCCCTCTGCTAACCAGCCACAGGCAAATAATGATTTCCTTTCTGCCACTCTAGACTTATTGCATAGAGCGATACATATGTCGTCTTTTGATTCTGGCTTTCTTTCACTTACTATGTTTTTGAGGTTCATACATGTAATAGGTTGTATCAGTAGTTCATTCCTTTTATTATTAAGTAGTATATTCCACTGTATTGTTATACCATGCATTCTTTATTCATTCACCAGTTTATGGATATTTGGAGTATCTACTTTTAGACTATTATGAATAATGTTAATATAAACATTTACATATAAATCTTTGTGTGAATTCCTGTTTTCAGTCATCTGAAGTTGCTGCATTGGATGTTAAGATTACTATTTAAAGTTTTTAAAATTTGTCAAATTATTTTCCAAAGCAGCTGTATGATTTTATGTTTCTGCCACTAATGCACAAGATACAAATTTCTACACATCCTTCTCAACACTTGTTGTTATCTTTTTTATTGCTGTGATGCTAGTATGTATCTCACTGAGGTTTTGACTTACATTTAATATGTATTTCTCTAATGACAAATTATGTAGAGCATCATTCCATATGCTCATTAGTCATTCTTTGGTAAAATGTGTCTTCGAATAGTTTGCCTACTTAAAAAATTTAGTTATTTGTCTTTTTATTATTGAGTTGTGAAATCGTTAATTATATGTATCAGTTTGACTTGCCCACAGAATGCCCAGATATTTCTGGGTGTGTCTGTGAGGGTGTTTCCAAAGAGATTAGCTTTTGAATTAGTGAACTAAGTATGTAGCAGATGGTCCTCCCCATTGGGTGGGCATCATCCAATTCAGTGAGGACCTGCATAGAGAAAAAAGGCAGAGGAAGATTGGCTTTGTTTTCTGCATTACTACAATCTGCAATATCTTTTACATATTATAATATGTAATCTGTTATATACATAAACATATATGTGTATATATACCTTTTTGGCTCTTTTATATATTAGTATATATAATATTATACATATATATATGTGTATATATATATGTATATCCTTTTTGTCTTTTTGTTATCTTTTTCTCTGAGGACCTCTAATATGTAACAGGTCTTTATATGCTGGACACAAGTCTTTCATTGGATGTATGATTTACAAATGTTTTTACTGTATGGACTGTCTTTTCTTCCCCGGCCCCCCAAAACACAAACAGGATAAAATTTATTTTTTTAATTTTTTACTCTTTTACTTTTGAGAAGGGGGGCAGGCAGAGATAGAGAGGGAAACACAGAATGTGAAGCAGGCTCTAGACTCTGAGCTGTCAGTACAGAGCCCTATGTGGGGCTCATACTCATGAATTGTGAGATCATCACCTGAGCCGAAGTCAGACATTTCACCGACTGAGCCACCCAGGCGCCCCACAAGATAAAAGTTTGAATTGAAATTTTTATTGAGACAATGAGCATTCAGATGCAGCTATCAGAAATATTACTGATAAGTAACATTTTCATAATTAACATTTCGCCCCAATGTTAATATCTTGCAAAACTATAGTACATATACTATAGTACTACAATATCACGACCATGATATTGACATTGACGTCATCTATTAATCTTACTCAGATTTTCCCATTTTCACTTGTTCTTATATGTGTATGTGCATATTCATACAGATGCCATGTTATCACATGTGTAGGTTAATGTATGGGTATCCTTCATTTTCTTATACTTTGCCTTATTTAGCTTTGCAGATATTATATATCTTTCAAATCGAGGTTTGTGGCATCCTTGTGCATGTCTATCAGTGCCATTTTTTCCACATCATTTGCTCACTTAATATATTTGTGTCACATTTTGGTAATTATTGTAACATTTTAAGCTTTTTCATTATGATTATATGTATTGTGGTGATCTGTTATCAGTGAGCTTAAATTTACTACTGTTATTGTTTTGGGGTGCCACGAAGTGTATTTATATAAGGCGGTGAGCTTAATCAATAAATGTTATGTGTGTTTTGACTTCTCCACTGACTGGTCATCTCTCCCTCTCCTCAGGCCTCCTTATTCCCTGAAACAAAACAATATTGGCATTAGACCAATTAATAACCTTACAACTGCCTCAAGTGTTCAAGTGAAAGGAAGAATCATATAACTCTTACTTTAAATCAAAAACTAGAAATGATTAAGCTCAGTGAGGAAGACCTGCCAAATGCAGAGATAAGCTGAAATCTAGGCCTCTTGCACCAAATAGCCAAGTTGTAAATGCAAAGGAAAAGTTATTGAAGAAAATTAAAAGTTTCCTCCAATGAACACTGGATAAGTTCAGTTAATGATAAGAATGTGAAACAGCCTTATTGCTGATATGGAGAAAGTGTTAGTAGTCTGGATACAAGGTCAAACAGCCACAGCATTCCCTTAAGCCACAGCCTAATCCAGAGCTCTTCAATTGAACTCTCTTCAATTCTCTAAAGACTGAGAGAAGTGAGGAAGTTGAAGGAGTAAAGTTTGAAGCTAGCAAATGTTGGTTCATGGGGTTTAAGGAAAGAAACTGCCTTCATAACAGAAAAGTGCAAGGCAAAAAGCAAGTGCTGATGTAGAAGCTAGAGCAAGTTATCCAGAATACTTAGCTAATATGATGAATAAAGGTGGTTACACCAAGCAATAGATTTTTAATGTAGATGAAACAACCTTCTATTGGAAGAAGATGGACTAGGACTTTCATAGCTAGAGAGAAGTCAATGTCTGGCTTCAAAGCTTCAAAGGAGAGGCTGACTCTCTTGTTAGAGGCTAAGGCAACTAGTGACTTTAAGTTGAACCAAGGGCTCATGTACTATTCCAGAAATCCTATTGCCTTTAAGAAGTATGTTAAATCTACTCTGCTTATGCTCTGTAAATGGAAAAACAAATGCTGGATGACAGCACCTCTGTTTGCAACCTGGTTTACCAAATATTTTAAGATCACTATTGAGACCTACGACTCAGGGGAAAAAAATTCATTTAGAATATTTCTGATCCATTCATCAGTTGAGAGACATTTAGACTCTTTCCATGACTTGGCTATAGTTGAAAGTGCTTCAGTGAACATTGGGGTACATGTGACCTATGCATCAGCACTTCTATATCCCTTGGGTAAATCCCTAGCAGTGGTTTATATATACAATGGAATACTGCATGACAATGACAAAGAATGAAATCTTGACATTCCTAGCAATGTAGATGAAACTTGAGGGTGTCATGCTAAGTGAAATAAGTCAGGAAGAGAAGGACAGATACCATATGTTTTCACTCATAAGTCTAACAGGACCATGGGGAGGAGAAGGGGAGGGGAAAGAGTAAGGGAGAGGGAGGAATGCAAATCATGAGAGACTCTTGAATACTGAAAACAAACTGAGGGCTGAAGGGGAAGGGGGAAGGGAAAGGGGGCTGATGGACATGGAGGAGGACACTTATGGGGGAGAGCACAGGGTGTTATATGGAAACTAACTTGACAATAAACTATAAAAATTAATTAAAAAATATTTCTGATCATTGACAATGCATCTGGTCACCCAACAGCCCTGATTGAGATGTACAAGATGAATGTTGTTTTCATGACTGCTAACACAACATCCATTCTGTAGTCCCTGGATCAGGGAGTCATTCTGACTTTCAAATCTTCTTATTTAAGACATACATTTTGTAAGGCTATACATAGCTTCCATAGATGGTGATTCCTTTGATAGACCCAGGCAAAGTTATTTGAAAACCTTTCAGAAAGGATTCATCTTTCTAGATGCCATTTAGAACCTTTGTGATTCATGGGAAGAGGTCAAAATATCAACAATAACAAAGGTTTGGAAGAAGTTGAATCCAGCCCCCATGGATGATGTTTAGGGTTCAGTACTTCAGTGAGGAAGTAACTCAGAGACAGTGGAAATAGCAAAATAACTACAATTAGAAGTGGGGCCTGAAAATGTGACTGAATTGGTGGACTATCATAAAACTTGAGGAACTACTTCTTATGGATGAGCAAAGAAAGTGGGGTCTTAAGATGTAATCTACTCTTGGTGAAGACGCTGTGAAGATTGTTGAAATGACAACAAAAGATTTAGAACAGATAAGACAGAGGCAGGTCTGAGATGAGTGACTGGAATTTTGAAAGAAGTTATACTTTGGGTTTATGGGAAACATACTTCAACATAATAATGACTATATAAGATAAACTTACAGCTGACATCATACCTAATGGTGAAAAGTTTTCTAAGATCAAGAACAAAGCAAAGATGTCCACTCTTACCACTTTTTTCAACATAATAATGAAAGTGCTAGTATAGCAATAAATAAATAAATAAATAAATAAATAAATAAATAAATGGCATTCAATTTTAAGAAAGAAGTAAAACTGTATTTGCAGATTACATGACACTACATATTGAAAACCATCAAGACTCCACTAAAGAGCTATTTGAATAAATAAATTCAGTGAACTTGCAGTATACAAAGTTGATATATAGAAATTAGTTGTGATTCTATATACTAATAATGAACTATAAGAAAGAGAAATTAATAAAACAATCATATTTACAGTTGGATCAAAAAGAGTAAAATACCTAGGAATAATTTTAACAAATGAAGTGAAAGATCTATACTCCGAAAACTGTAAGATGTTGATGAAAGAATTTGAAGACAAAACAAGTGAATGGGAACATAGTCTGTGCTCACTGTTTGGAAGAATTAATATTCTTAAAATGTCCATACTACCCAATGCAATCTATATATTCAGTACAATCCTTATCAAAATACCAATGGCATTTTTTCACAGAATAAGAACAAATACTCTGAAAATTTGTATGGAATCACAAAAGATCCCAAATAACCAAAACGACGTTAAGAAAGAACAAATGTGGAGATATTAAATCCCCTGATTTCAAACTAAGCAAACAGTAAAACAGCATTGGTACTGTCCTAAAAATAGACGCACAGATCACTGGAACAGAATGAAGAGGACAGAAATAAACCCAAACTTAAGTGATCAATTAATCTATGACTAAGGAGGCAAGAATATACAACGGGAAAAAGACCAGGGCATCTGTGTGGCTCAGTCGGTTAAGCATCCAACTCTTGATTTTGGCTCAGGTCATGATCTCACAGTTTGTGAGACTGACTGAGCCCCATGTCAGCAGAGAGACTGCTTAGGATTCTCTCCCTACATCCCTCTCCCCGCCCCCTCTCTCTGCCTTTCTCCCATCTCTACCTCGCCTCTGTCTCTGTCTCTCTCTCTGTCTCAAAATAAATAAACATTTAAATATATATTTTTTTAATGGGAAAAATACCGTCTCTTCAATAAATGGTGTTGGGAAAACTGGACAGCTACAAGTTAAAAAATGAAACTGGGGCCACTTTCTACCATACACAAAAACAAATACAAAATTAATTAAAGACCTAAATGTAAGACCTGAAACCATAAAGCTCCTCACAGAAAATACAGGTAATAAACTCTTAAACATTGGTGTTAGCAATATTTTTCTGGATCTGTTTCCTCAAAGCAAGGGAAAGAAAAACAAAAAATAAACAATTGGGACTACGTCAAACTAAAAAGCTATTACATAGTGAAGGAGGTCATCATCAAAATGAAAAAGCAACCAGTGGAATGGGAAAAGATATTTTCAGATGATACATCAGATAAGATGTCCATATTGAAAATACATAAAGAACTCACCACACACATACACACACACACACACACACACACACAAATCAAACTGAAAACTACAAAAACAGGACCTGAATAGAAATTTTTCTAAAGAAGACATACAGATGGCCAATAGGTATATAAAAAGGTGCTCAACATCAGGGAAAATCCAAATCAAAACCACAAAAAGATATCATCTGACTCAGAATGGCTATAAAATGAAAAAGACAAGACAGGCCTGTACTCAAGATGGCAGTGCTGAAGGGCATGGCCATTGACTCCGAGATCCCAAAGAAGTGCCGGTTCAGGGCGGCCACAGAGTGGAGCCTTGAGGACAAGGCAGAGGAAAAAGAGGAGGTAGAACAGTTGGTTTTGGTGGAATTGTACAGAATTATTGATTCAGACTTTCTATCAAAACATGAAAATAAATCCAAGATGTTAGGACTTGACACTGAGAAGTCCATCCTGCAAATGGACAGCTGTGTCTTAGCTGGAGAGTATGAAGACACTCTTGGAACGTTGAACATGGTGACGCCAAAGGCAATTAAAAAGCAGTGCTATGTATAAATGCCATACAATGAAGAAGTTTGGCATGAAAAGAACTCTTCTGACAGAAAAGAAGGAGGAGAAGACAGGTGATGTAGAATGGCTGCAAATCGAGGACAATGATACAGATCCAACATGATGTTAGCTTTCTGTATGAAAATGAAAATAATTAAGTTGTAGCTCCAACCTCAAACAAACCCTGGGAACTGGAAGAGCAAGAGACTCAAATGAAAGATAATACAAACCTGAGTTATGAAGAGAAGAAACCACTGAACTTAGAAACAGAGAAGCCTGGTCCTCTTAATGATACCCCTTCTTCTGAGATGGTAGGTTGCACCCACCCACGTTAGAAATCAGTCATAGATGAAATGTTTCTCATAACAATTACTAATGAACTTTTTGGAGTTTTTATATAAAATAATTAACTGTGTAGCTTTCACTTTTTCACTATTTTACTAGTTGTGTTACCTATACACACATTTCTAATTATAGCACAGTTTAGTATACCAGAATCACTAAACCGGATATGATTTGAAATTTTAAAATATGGTATAAATGACTATAGGAACCCTTCTCTGATAAGTTCTTTAAATCGGAAGTTTTATTAAGGTAAGTGTAAAAGGTTTTGTTTTTTGTTTTGTTTTGTTTTGTTTTGTTTTGCAGCCATCACAAATCACCAAGAACTTAATGGCTTAAAATGACCTAAGTGTATTATCTTGCAGCTTTGTATGTCTGGGCTAAAATTAAAGTGTTGACAGGACTTTATTATTTTCAGGAGGTTGGGGGTGGGGTACTGTGTTTCCTTTTTTATTCAGTTGCTGACAGATTTCAATTCTTTGCAATTGAAGGATCAAGGTCCCATTTTCTTGCTGTCATCTGAGGACTGTTCCCATTCCTTGGTTTATGGTCTTCTTCTCTTCAAAGCCAGTTATGGCTAAGTCTCTCTCACTCTTTGAATCTCTTCTGCTTCTTTCATCATCCTATCTCTGACCCAACTTGCAATTACCTCACTCAATATCTGTTATTTCTTTTTTGTTTTGTAAAAAACAAATCCCAGAATTATTCTGGTTAGCAATGTGTCCTTATATGTGTGGCCATATGACTAAATTCTGGCCAGTGACATGGTATTATAAGTATTGAATGATAAATACTTCTGGAAAATTGCTTTAGATTTTAAGGCCTGAAGGGAAATGGGTCAGTTCATCTTCTCTTTCTTCCTGCTGAAACATGGATGTGGTGGCTAGAGCTTCAGAAGGCTTTTTGGACTATAAAGTAATGTTGGAAATAGAACTATGAATGGCAGAGCAACAAGGTAGAATATTGGATCCTAGAGTACTTGGGTGGCTCAGTCAATTGAGTGACCAACTCGTAATTTCAACTCAGGTCACAATCCCAGGGACATGGTATTGAGACTCACAACAGGCTCTGCACTGAGTATTCTCTCCCTCTGCCCTTGCCCTCACTCTTTTTTTCTCTCTAAAATAATAATAATAATAATAATAATAATAATAATAGTAATAATAATTAATAACAATAATGGATCCTGATATGATAGCACCTGAACTGACAAGAATAAAGAAGGTTAAAAATAACACCACTTCTTTTTCTTCCTGGTAAAATGACTTCAAGTTTATTATGTGGCACTGTTTTCTCTGGAAATCTACTAGATAAAACAATAATAGAATGTCAACTGTGGTGTCAGGCAGTAGTGTTTATGATTAAAAATAACCCCTTATTGCTAAACTGTATCTAGACCAGGAAGGCTGTGACAACTGTAAATGCTCATTGGAAAATATGGACTTTGGGTTTCTTTCAGTGCTGTGTGTCTTATTACAAAGATCCTTGAAAACTACACTCAGGGCTATTTCAAGAAATATTGGTTCCTGGGGAAACTGGAGTTTCTAACCCAGCTTGGTTTTTGCACTCACCCAAATGATCTTGTTCCCTTACACCTGAACTGACACTTGGGTGCCAGAGGAGAGCCTCCTGTTGAAACAAGGCTTATGCTGCTGTGCTGGAACCTATGAAGTTAAATGAGTCTGGTGCCAGTTCAGTCCCATGAAGCCTATTGGGTACTGTGAGTTTGACTGTCATTCAAAACCTATGACTACTGCCGCTATTCAAGCAGAAAAGGCACTGCACCTACCTACTTCTGGCCTATTATGTGAGAAATAACTTTTCTCCTGTTTAAGTCACTCTATATTAGTCACACATAATTCTATTTAATACTTATGCATTTTGAAAAATAGAGAAAAGTACAAGGAAGTAGATGGAAGATTCTTGAGATCTGTAATCTTGCAGAAGGAATTGATCTAGACTGCAGTGTAGGTCTACCTTTGTGGGGCATAAGGATAGGAATTTCCTGAGCCTGCCCCAATGGATTAACACAGCTTAAGATAAAAACATCCAATAATAGGTAAACAGGGCGAAAACGCCCCCAGTATAGAACAAAAGCAGCAAGCTTCTTCCACAGGTCGAGAAAGTGTGAAGAACTGGTAAACAGGGCAATAGACCACAGCAGCAGGGTAAAATTGTCTGGAGCCAATTAGCAAAAGAAAGGTGCCTTACTGACCCTGAGGTAGAATGTTCTACCTGTCTTATCCCCTAGGCAACAGACATGATGCCTGCCATAAACAGTCACCTGCTCAGTGCCAGGATTTTGTTTTGTATTGACCCAAACCCCCAACACCATAAATCTTTGAAACCCCCTTTCTCTCACACAGTTGAGTTAATGGTCACTGTTTCATTGTCTCTTTCTGCACATCCATCACATTTGTAAGCCTTCTTATTCTAATAAATATGGAACAAGAACCCTTACTCAGGGCTCTTGTCTCCTCCCAGACATTAGCGTCTCTCATATTTAATTCTGCATCTGCTCTCTTGCTGGACAAGAGATAACTCCAGACTCGAAGTCTATGGCATACCTTATGTGGAAGAGGCTAATAAAGCCTTATATGCTGAAGAAGAAGAAAAAAGACAAGATATAAGTGTTGGTAAGGATGTGGAGAAAAAGTAACAGTCATGCACTGTCGGTAGGAATGTAAATTGGTGCAGCCCCTGTGGAAAACAATGTAGAGGTTCCTCAAGATATTAAAAATAGAAATAATATATGATCTAGTAATTCTACTTATGGATGTTTATCCCAAGAAAACAAAAATGTTAATTTAAAAAGACATGTGCACCCCTATGTTACTGCAGTATTATTTATAATAGCCAGAGTATGGAAGAAATCTGCCTATTGATAGATGAAGGAGAAAAGAATAATGTTCTTCAGCCATAAAAAAGAATGAAATATTTCCATTCAGGACAGCATGGATGGACTTAGAGGGTATTGTGCAAAGTGTAGTAAGTCAAACATAAAAAACAAATACCATATGATGTCACTTCTGTGTGAGACCTAGAAGTTAAACAACTTAACGTACAAAGCAGAAATAAACTCATAAATATGAAAACAAACTGGTATTGCCAGAGGGAAGGGGGGCGGGATGATGAGCCAAATAGGTGAAAAGGATGAAGAATGAAAAACTCTGTTATAAAATAAATAACTTAGAAATGTAAAGTACAGCATAGGGAATATAGTCAGTAATATTGTAATAACTTTGTATGGTGACAAATGGTAACTATACCTATGGTGAGCATTTTATAATGTATATAATTGTCACATCACTAGGTTGCACGTCTGAAAAGCAAAATTCTTTGGAAGAATATGTCAAAATCCAAAATCTGTCCTTCACATTGTCCAGGATACAAACCAAATCACTCAACATAATTAGCAATGAAAAAAAATGTGACCAATTCCCAGTAGAAAAGATAGTAATAGGAAAGAAACCATAGGTGACCCAGATGCCACCATTAGGAGACCAGAATATGAACATACCTATTTTTAACTATGTTTGATCACATAAAGAAAATATGTCACTGGAAAGATAGGAAATTCAGCAGAGATAACAATTTAAAGATAACAAGTAGAAATTCCAGAACTACAAACTACAACATGTGCATTTAAAAAAAACATATTGGACAGGGTAAAAGCACAATAGAGATGATCCCCTCCCACCAAAACTTCAAAAGTTAATAAACTTGCTCTAGCTTGGGGTAGAACTGACTACTAGAGGCGGGGGAGGTCTGGCGGGAACTGTTTTACTCTGAAGGGGGTCCCAAGGTGCTCAGCACTCTACACAAAAACCATGTCCTTACCCAACAATTTTCTGTTCCTAAATTTTGTTAAAATTTTGTTGGAAAGCAGCCAGAAATGGGAGATCTGCGAAAGTCATGTGTAAATTAAGGAACTGGTTCTGAATCTCTGGAGCCAGACAAAAAGACCATTACTCAGAGTGGTTAAATGAAGGTGAAGTCTGGTGGATCTTGAAGGTAAACTTGTTGTAAAAAAAAAAAAAAACTTAAAAAAAAAAAAAAGAAGGCCCTCTTAGAAGATGGCGGAGAGGAAGGGAGCTCTGTAGATTCCGTCCACTAGATCTATCAAACTGAGAGGGACATTCTGCAAGAGCGGAAGGAGAGAATACGAACTCCAGAAAAAAGGGAACCTCAAGGATACCTGAGTGAGTGAGTGCGAACTGGGGAGATCTGAAAACGGGCCAGCCCAGGACAGGCAGGGGAGGCAGGAGCCCCAGCTCAACGTGGGGCAAGCGCACGGAGCAGGAGAGACAAAGGGAAGAGACAGAGAGTCTGAACACGCCCATAGTACTGTCTCTGGGGAAGAGGCAAGGAACAACCCTTGGCCGCACTTGGAGAGAGAAACCCACTCCATAGATAACTGTTGGGTAGCCTGAATCCCGAACCAGGGTAGCGCAAGGGAAGGAACAGCTTCCAGCCCTAAGCCATCTCGGTGGGGAATCAGCAGCGGCTGCAGCTGCGCCAGGGGCATGCGGCTATGGCTGCGCCAGGGGCGCGCGCTTCGCAGCGAGAAGTGGCGCAGCTGCGCCAGAGACCCACACTGTGAACTTGGTTTTGGGAACGAGACCACGCACCGCATTTCCACGGCACATCTCGCTCCCTGCACTGGCCGGGCGAATCCCGAATCCCGGGTGCCTACAGGAAAAAATAGGGCCCAAACCTACGCAACCCCCGACAGGGAGTCGGCAGCTGGTGGAGGCCTGGGCGCGCGCCTAGGCTGCTGGAGCTCCCAGCTCATTTCCAGCAGCGTACAGCACCTTGAGCAACAGCTATCTGAAGCCAAGAGAGACTCAATTTTTTTTTTCTTTCTTTCCCCCATTGCAATCGTGATCCTGGCTGGGGGTGGGAACTACGCAATTGAGTCTGTGAAGGTGCACACTTCTACTCCTGCTGCTCATTTCGCCTCAGGCAGGGGCAGGTGAAATCCCTGCCTGAGCCAAGACAAACTGATTCCTCCCCCTAAGAAGCAAGCCACCAAAACAAATACATTTCATCTGTGATAACACAAACGTGCACGGACTGGAATTTTGAACCGAGGCGGGCCTAGAAAATACAATTCGGCTCAACTGCGGCCCAAGGAGATCGGACTCATTAGAGTGGCCAACCTTGCTTTAGCAGAGCTTGGCGTGCCGCCATTCTAATCTCCATAGACACCAAGGCAGAGCCTCTGGGAGCAGCCTCCAAGACCTACCACATCAAACCACGCCTATCCACGAGGGGGAGCTACTTCTTCTTTTTTATATAAAAATTTTTTTTTATTTCTTCACCTTTTTTGTACTTATTTCTTTGTCATTATTACCTTTTTTTCCTTTTTCTTTACTTAATTCTTTTAAATTTTTACTCCTTATTTTCCTTTCTCCTTTCTCCCTTACTTTTTCACCTTCTTGCAACCCAGATATATACTCCAATATCTCATCCTTACCTCTCCCCTCAACTGGTCATACACTTTTAAACTGTCTACTGTCCTTTGTTATCTCCGACCCCATTTTATATTTTTTAAATTTTTTTTCCTTCGTTCTCTTTTCTTTTTATTTTCTCTCTTCTCTTCTTTTCGTCTCTTTCCTTCCCATTTTCTATCTTTTCTTTCCTTCTTTAATGTGTTTCATTGTTTGATTTGTCTGTGTGTATGTGTGCTTCTGTTCCCTCTGTGTTTGTCTGTCCGTTTTCCTTCTTAGGACTACACCAAGAAACAAGCCAAAGTGTGCAAGAAGGCAAGTCCCAAATATTGCAGAGTAGGTAAATAAAATACTCACAGGCACAACAAAATAACCAAGAGACATCATTAAGAGAATATTTCCTGAAATGACAGGCCCTGGACAGTCAATAAGCCTTCTTTAACAGAGAAATATTAATAGGTGCACAGTGCACAATGAGCTTTCTAAAGGTGACAAGAGACAGAAAACTGGCAAAAATGACAAAACGAAGGAACTCTCCCCTGAAGAACTTCCAGGAGGAAGTCACAGCCACAGAACTGCTCAAGGCAGATCTAGACAACATATCGGATCAAGAATTTAACAAGCTTGTCATAAGATTAATCGCTGGGGTTGAGAAAAACATCAAAGAATCAACTGATGAGTTAAAAAAGGCTAAAGGTGAGGTGAATAACAAACTGGAGGCAGCCACCTTAAAGATTGACGAGGCAGAGAGAAGAATAGGTGAATTAGAAGATATAGTTATAGCAAAAGAGGAAGCTGAAAAAAAGAGAGAGAAATTAATCCAGCAGCAGGAAAGGAGAATTCGAGATCTGAGTGATACAATTAAACGGAACAACATCCGTCTCATAGGAATTCCTGAAAAGGAAGACAGAGAGAAAGGGCCTGAAGGGATACTTGACAAAATTATAACTGAGAATTCCCAAATCTGGGAAAAGAAATACACATTCAAATTCAAGAGACCCAAAGAACCCCCTTAAGACGTAATTTGAATCGGCCTTCAGCACGACATATCATAGTGAAACTGACAAAATATAAAGATAAAGAGAGAATTCTGAAAGCAGCTAGGGAGAAAAGGGCCCTCACATACAAAGGGAAACCTATCAGAGTGGTTACAGACCTATCTAATGAAACCTGGCAGGCCAGGAAGGAATGGCAGGAAATCTTCAATGTGATGAGCAGAAAAAATATGCAGCCAAGAATCCTCTACCCAGCAAGCCTGTCTTT
>PJEM01007676.1:0-27705 GCA_004023845.1 Helogale parvula | reverse complement strand
TACCAAACCAGCCCTACAGGAAATCCTAAGAGGGACTCTATGAGGGAAAGATTGCAAAGAATACAAGGTGCCAGAGACACCACTATAAACATGAACTCTAGGGAGAACACAATGACTCTAAACCCACATTTTTCAATAATAACATTGAATGTAAATAGACTGAATGCACCAACCAAACGACACAGGGTAGCAGAATGGATAAAAAAAAACAAAACCTATCTATTTGCTGTCTACAGGAGACGCATTTTCGACCTGAAGACACTTTCAGGTTGAAAGTAAAGGAATGGAGAAATATCTGTCAGGCGACTGGAAGCCAAAAGAAAGCTAGAGTAGCCATACTAATATCAGACAAACTGGACTTTAAAGTAAAGGCAGTAATAAAGGATGAAGAAGGACATTATATAATAATTACAGGATCTCTCCATCAGGAAGAGCTAACAATTATAAATATCTATGCACCTAACTCGGGAGCACCCAAATACATCAAGCAATTAATCACAGAAAGCAGCAATCTTATTGATAAAAATGTGATAATTGCAGGGGACTTTAATACTCCACTGACAACAATGGATAGATCAACCAGACAGAAAATCACTAAGGAAACAATGGACCTGAACGACATATTGGAACAGATGGAACTGATAGACATATTTAGAACTCTGCATCCTAAATATAGGAAATTCACCTTCTTTTCGAGTGCACATGGCACATTCTCCAAGATAGACCACATACTGGGACATAAAGCAGCCCTCCATAAGTATAAACAAATAGAGATCATACCATGCACAATTTCAGATCAATGCTATGAAACTTGAAATTAACCACAGGAAAAAGTCTGGAAAATCTCCAAAAATGTGGAGGTTAAAAACCACCCTACTAAAGAATGATTGTGTTAATCAGTAAATCAGAAAGTAATTAAAAAATATAAGGAAACCAACGAAAATGAAAACACAACAATCCAAAATCTCTGGAACACAGCCAAGGCAGTCTTAAGAGGAAAGCATATTGCAATCCAGGCCAATCTCAACAAACTAGAAAGAGCGCAAATTCAAAATCTAACAGAGAACCTACTGGAACTAGAAAGGAAGCAGCAAGAGCACCCCAAACCCAGCAGAAGAAAAGAAATAATAAAGATCAGGGCAGAAATAAACAATATAGAATCCAAAAGAACAGTCGAGCAGATCAATGAAACCAGGAGTTGGTTCTTTGAAAAAATAAACAAAATTGATAAACCTTTAGTCAGGCTCCTCAGAAAAAAAAGAGAGAGCACTCAGATAGACAAAATCATGAACAAAGAAGGATCTATTACAACCAACCCCTTAGAAATACAAGCAATCATCAGAGATTACTATGAAAAACTATATGCCAACAAACTTGACAACACAGAAGAAATGGACAAATTCCTAAATACACATGCACTACCAAAATTCAAACGGGAAGAGACAGAAAGCATGAATAGACCAATAACCAGTGAAGAAATTGAATCCGTTATCAAAAATCTCTGAACGAATAAGAGCCCAGGGCCAGATGGCTTCCCAGGGGAATTCTACCAGACATTTAAAGCAGAGCTAATACCCATTCTTCTCAAACTATTCCAAAAAATAGAAATAGAAGGAATGCTTCCAAACTCATTCCACGAAGCTAGCATCACCTTGATACCCAAACCAGACAGGGACCCAGCCAAAAAAGAGAACTACAGACCAATATCCTTAATGAATACAGATGCAAAAATACTCAACAAGATACTAGCAAATAGAATTCAACAGCATATAAAAAGAATTATCCATCATGATCAAGTGGGATTCATTTCTGGGTTACAGGGATGGTTCAATATCCACAAATCTATCAATGTGATCCATCACATTAACAAAAGAAAGGATAAAAACCATATGATCCTGTCGATAGATGCAGAAAAAGCATTTGACAAAATACAGCACCCTTTCTTAATAAAAACCCTTGAGAAAATCAGAATAGAAGGAACTTACCTAAACATTATAAGAGCAGTTTATGAAAAACCCACAGCGAATATCATCCTCAATGGGGAAAAACTGAGAGCTTTCCCCCTGAGATCAGGAACACGACAGGGGTGCCCACTCTCACCACTGTTGTCTAACATAGTGATGGAAGTTCTAGCATCAGCAATCAGACAACAAAAAGAAATAAAAGGCATCAGAGTTGGGAAGGAAGAAGTCAAACTTTCACTATTTGCAGATGACATGATACTCTACATGGAATACCCAACTGACTCCACCAGAAGTCTGCGAGAACTGATCAATGAATTCAGTAATGTCACAGGGTACAAAATCAATGTACAGAAATCAGTCGCATTCCTATACACCAAAAATGAAGCAGCCGATAGGGAAATTAAGAAAATGATCCCATTCACGATTGCACGAAAAACCATCAAATACCTAGGAGTAAACTTAACCAAGGATGTAAAAGACCCATATGATGAAAACTATAGAAAACTTATGAAAGAGATTGAAGAAGACACCAAGAAATGGAAAAATATTCCCTGTTCATGGATCAGAAGAATAAACATTGTGAAAATGTCATTACTACCCAAAGCAATCTACACATTCAATGCAACTCCATCAAAATTGCACCAATATTCTTCCCAAAACTAGAACAAACTATCCTCAAATTCGTATGGAACCACAAAAGACCCCGATTAGCCAAAGTCATATTGAAGAAGAAAACCAAAACGGGAGGCATCACAATCCCAGACTTTAACCTCTACTACAGAGCTGTCATCATCAAGACAGTATGGTATTAGCACAAAAATAGACACATAGACCAATGGAATAGAATAGAGATCCCAGAACTGGGCCCACAAATGTATGGTCAATTAATTTTTGACAAAGCAGGAAAGAGTATCCGATGGAAAAAGACTGCCTCTTTAGTAGGTGGTGCTGGGAGAACTGGACAGCAACATGCAGAAGAATGAAACTAGACCACTCTCTTACACCATACACAAAAATAAACTCAAAATTGCTGAAGGACCTGAATGTGAGACAGGAAACCATCAAAACCCTCGAGGAGAAAGTAGGAAAAAACTTCCTAGACCTCCACCGCAGCAATCTCCTACTTGACACATCCTCAAAGGCAAGGGAAATGAAAGCAAAACTGAACTCTTGGGACTTCATAAAGATAAAAAGCTTCTGCACTGCAAAGGAAACAATAAAGAAAACTAATAGGCAACCGACAGAATGAGAAAAGATAGTTGCAAACGACATATCAGATAGAGGGCTAATATCAAAAATGTACAAGGAACTCACCAAACTTCACACTCACAAAACAAATAATCCAGTGAAGAAATGGGCAGAAGACATGAACAGACACTTCTCCAAAGAGGACATCCAGATGGCCTAAAGACACATAAAACGATGCTCAACATCACTCATCATCAGGGAAACACAAATCAAAACCATACTGAGATACCACCTCACACCAGTCAGAGTGGCTAAAATGAACAAATCAAGAGACTATAGATGTTGGCGAGGGTGTGGAGAGACGGGCACCCTCCTCCACTGTTGGTGGGAATGTAAACTGGTGCAGCTGCTCTGGAAAACAGTGTGGAGGTTTCTCAAAAACCATGCATAGAACTCCCTTATGACCCAGCAATAGCCCTGCTAGGGATTTACCCAAGAGATAGAGAAATGCTGATGCATAGGAGCACATGTACCCCAATGTTCATAGCAGCAATGTCAACAATAGCCAAAACATGGAAAGAGCCTAAATGCCCATCACCTGACGAATGGATCAAGAAGATGTGGTATATATACACGATGGAGTACTACATAGCAATGAGAGGGAATGACATATGGCCATTTGTGGGAAAGTGGATGGACCTTGAGGGTGTCATCCTGAGCGAAGTAAGCCAGGCAGAGAAGGACAGATACCATACGTTTGCACTCATAGGTCTAACAGGAAAACAGGAGAGACCTAATGGAGAACACGGGGGAGCGGAGGAGGGAGAGAGAGTTGGGGAGAGAGAGGGATGTAAAAATTGAGAGACTATTGAATGCTGAAAATGAACTGAGAGTTGAAGGGGAAGGGGGAGGGGGGAAAAGAGATGGTGGTGATGGTGGAGGGCACTTATGGGGAAGAGCACTGGGTGTTGTATGGAAAACAATTTGACAATAAAATATTATGGAAAAAAATTTCAAAAAATAAAAAAATAAACATAAAAAGTTAATAAACTTAAATACATCTCAATAAAAAAGATTTATTCTGAAAAACTAAGGGGAAAACTGAAAATACAGACCCTTAAGTATCTGTGGAACAAATTTAAATCTTGCGTGGAGACAGAGATGTGGAGGAAAGAGATTGGGGCCGAAGAAAAATTTAATGATGTAAAATTTCCTGATACCATACACAAAAATTAATCTGAGATAGATTATGCAACTAAATGTAAAAGTTAAAATGTAAAGCTTTTCAAAGAAAATATTAGAGAGGATTCTTTGGAGCTAGAAAGTCTTATAGAAACAAAAGAAATCAAACAAACTACAAACTAGAAAACTACTTTAATAAAATTAAAGAGAAAAACTAGATTTGATCAGAATGAAAAGCTTCTGATCTTAAATAAATAAATAGATATAGGGGCCCTTGGGTGGCTCAGTCTTTTAAGCATATGATGCTTGATTTTAGCTCAGGTCATGATTTCACAGTTCATGAGACCGAGCCCAATGTCAAGCTCTGTGCTGACAGTGTGGAGCATGCCTGGGATTTTCTCTCTTCCTCTATCTCCCTCCCTCACTTATGCTCACTCTCATTATCCCTCTCTCTTAAAACAAATAAACATTTTTAAAAGGTAAATTAGATATATAAGGAAGGTCTATAACAAAATAATATTTTTTTAAAAAAACAAGTAACTCGTCACAAATGGAAAAAAGAATACATACTTCACAAACGAAGACACGCTATTTTTTAAAGTAATTTTTTACTCCCAACATGGGGCTGGAACCCACAACCCTGAGATAAAGAGTCACACTCTATTTACTGAGCCATCAAGTACCCAAAAAGGAGACATACCATTAGTTATTAAGCACATCAGCAAAATGCAAATTAAATCCACAAAGACATATCTCTACATAACAGCCAGAATGGTCAAAGTTAAAAGGAAAATGTGTATTTTATTTTATTGTTTTTAAGTTTGTTTTTAATTTCAGAGAGATAGGGAGAGAGAAAATCCCAAACAGGATCCTCATTGTCATTGCAGAGCCCGACATAGGGCTCAAACCACAAACCATTAAATCATGACCTGAGCCAAGGTCCAGAGTCAGACACTTAACCAACTCAGCCACCCAGGTGCCCCTATATATAAATTATTTTAAAACAGAACTGATAAAACCAAATTCTGGCAAAGATATGAAGCAAAATCTTATATGTTGTTGATGGGAGTGTAAAATCATATCTCTACTTTGAGAAAAGATCTGGAATTAAAAAAAAATCTAAGCATATATTTTCTGTGACCCATAAATATTACTTTTAATCATCTACTCAAGGGGAATGAAAACCTGTACCCAAAATAGCTTTTGATAACAGCTTTATTCATCATAATAAAAAATTGGACACACCCAGGTGTCTATCAATAAAAGCACAGATTATCAACTGTGGTAAATTCACACCATGGAAAGTTATAGCAAAAAAGGAACACATTACTTATTCAGTCAGCAACATGGATGAATGTCAAAAAAAAATATGCTGGGTGGGGAGGAGCCAAGATGGTGGAACATCATGGAAGTCTTTTTTCTGTCTCGCATACATGAAATACAGCCAGATCAACACTAAACTATCCTGTACACCTACAAAACTGATTTGAGGATTAACACAAAAAAATGCACAACCTGAACCACAGAACTCAGCAGGCACACAGCATGGAGAGGTAAACTGGGCGAGAGAGGAGACATAGAGGGCAGGGAGCTGTTTTTGGTTGCAGAGAGAGGAAGGAGACAGGGGGAGAATATGGGAAAAGCACCCCCTGAAAAGCAGCTGGAGAGAAAGTGGACAAGTGGAAATAGCTGCAGCGACTGAATTGAAAATGAAGAAAGGAGAGAGGCCTTAAATTCCATTAAGACTCTATAAACAGGGGGAGGGCAGAGTCTGAAATTCCACAGCTCAAATACCTAGTGGTGCTCTGGTGGGAAGGGCAAATTCCTAGGAAACGAGTGAGTCCCGGAGGTCCTCAGGCCACTAGAGATTTTCCATAATGCCAGAAACACTGCTGCTACACCATCGCGTGAGATTTTTCTGGGGAGGGCTGACACCCAGCTGCAAGGTCTCAATAGCATTCCTGGATGTGGCCGACACCCAGCCACTGCCCAGTGAGATCCTTCCCTAGAGGATTTGAGCAGGTCACAGCCTCAGTCCCTCAGAGGTGAGGGGTCAGGAAACAGCCGCATTTCAGAAAAAACTCAGGAGTGAAGTGCCGCCTGGGAGCCTGATGGCGTGGTTACAGAAAGTGCAAAAGCGGTGAGTGGGCTGAAACTGAAGACAAAGGATGGATGTGCAGTTCTTGGTCTGAGAGAGCACACAGTTCTGATACTATCCTGGATACCATTTTAACAGGCACTTCCTCTGCGCATGCGCACAAGCACGCACACCTACAGGTGTCACCACAACCCACCCAGTAAGCTAAGCAGCGCCATCTAGTGGAGAACAGAGCGGCTACACTAAGCCCCACTCAACTGGCCAACCTCCCTCTTCAGAAATACCACAAATCTCTCTGCCTGCTTAGTTTAAAGACAATAAAGTGCTCCATAGTTTGACTTCTAGGGGAAACGATGTAATATCAATGGCATTTCAGTCTTTTTCCTGGCTCATCTATTAAATTTTCTTTTTTCTTCTTTTTCTTTTTTTTTTTTGTTTCTTTTCCTTTACTTGAATACAGAATGATAATAAATTTTATTTTTATTTTCAATTTTTATTAAAATATTTTCCTTTATTTTTTGAATAAATTTTTTACTTTATGTAGATTTTTCAAATTCTATTTTACTTCCACCTTTTCAAATTATCCTTTTTCATCGTATTTATTTTCTCAAATTTTCAAACTTTTTTTTGCTTGTTTTTGTTTTGTTTCTTTTTTCATTCTTTTTCTTTTACCCTTCTTTCTCTAATCAATGAAGTTCCTTTTAATAACCAGACCAAAACACACCTAAGACATACCATCACTTATTTGATTGTGTGTGTGTGTGTGTGTGTGTGTTGCATTTCATTATTTAATTTTAACTTTTCCACTTTATTCTCCAATCAATCAATCTCCTTTCAATAACCAGACCCAAACACACATAGGATACAGTATCATTTATTTGATTGTGTGTGTGTGTTGTTTTTAATTTTTTAATTTTAATTTCATTTTTCTTTTGTCTCTAATCAGTCAAGCTCCTTTCAATAACCAAACCAAAACAAACCTAAGCTCTAACATCATTTATTTGACTGTGTGTGTGTGTGTGTATGTGTGTGTGTGTGTCTGTTTTGTTTTTAATTTTTAAATTTTAATTATGTTTCCTTTTTTCTCTAATCAATCAAGCTCCTTTCAATAACCAGACCAAAATACAACTAGGATCTACCTACAAATCACTTATTTGATTTTGTGTGTGTATGGGGGGGTTGTTTTTCATTTTTTAATTTTAATTTTCTCCCCTTTCTTCTCTAATCAATCAAGCTCCTTCTAACAACCATACCAAAACACCCTAGGATCTAACATCATTAATTTGATTTTATGTGTGTGGATGTGTTGTTTATAATTTTTTAATTTTAATTTTTTCCTTTTTTCTGTAATCAATCAATCTCCTTTCAAAAACCAGACCAAAGCACACCTATGATCTAGCATCATTTTTTTGACTTTTCTTTGTGAGTGTTGTTTTCAATTTTTTAATTAAAAATCTTTTTTTTTACCTTAGTAGTTCCTTTTCTTCTTTCAAAATGATGAAATGAAAGAATTCACCCCAAAGAAAGAGCAGGAAGAAACGTCAGCCAAAGACTCAATGAGCACAAATACAAACAAGATGTCTGAACCAGATTGTAGAATCACGATAATAAGAATACTAGCTGGGGTCGAAAATAAATTAGAATCCTTCTCTATAGACACAAAAAAAGTAAAAGCTAGTCAGGATGAAATACAAAATGCTATAACTGAGCTGCGATCCTTAATGGATGCCACATTGGGAAGGATGGATGAGGCAGAGCAGTGAATCAGTGGTATAGAAAACAAAATTATGGACAATAATGAAGCAGAAAACAAAAGGGAGAGTAAAACAAAAGAACATGATTTAAGAACAAGAGAAATTAGTGACTCATTAAAAACAAATAACATCAAGGAGAGGTAAGATGGCAGAGAAATAAGGAGCTCTGTATATTTCGCCCACCCATATCTCTCAAATAAAGAAGGACTGAAGCCATAAGACACTGAACTTCAAGTGTCTGGGAGGAAAAGAGACAGAGTCCACTAAGAAGACAGCCTCCTAGGTGTGTGATCGCAAATTGGGGAGGATAAAAACAGGCCGGGACACGGAGGTGTGAAGGGGAGGGATCCCCTCCATGGAAATCTAGGGAAAGACAACAGGAAGAAAAAGAGAGGCTGAAACCGCTCATAGAGCTGTCTCTGGTGAAGAGAAAAACCTCGGCCTGGGACCTAGAGGGACCCTATCACCCCTTCTGAAACCCCAAGGCATTCAGAGAGAGATCCTTTCTCTAGCTGTGGCGCTTTCCTTGGGCAAGGGGCCCCAGTTCCAGAAAGTGTCAAAAGAAACTGCTCCCTTACTCTTCCTACTCAATGCCCAGCTAGGAAGCTACCTAGCCTGGGGGAGTACATTTAGGGCTGCATCATTAAAGTGCATGGACTAAGATCTGGAAATGATGTGGGGCTTGGAAAATACAACTCAGCAAACCTTGGCTATGCCAGCAGCATAGGGACATTAGACTCAAAAGAGTGAGTTGCAACACTTGGTTCAAGAAGGGACAGTGGCGCCACCATTTTTCTCCCCACAACCACCAAGGCGGGACCTCAGGGTGTGGCCAAGGGACCCACAGTGGAGGCAAGACTTGCCTATACCAAACCACGCCCATTCATGCTGGAGAGCTGCCTTTCTTTTTTTCAAGAGCCTGGGGCAAGACAAACATTGATGCATTGCCTGTGATTAAATCTAGATCAATATTTGCTATTCAGATATATTTTCCCTTATCTCATTCTTAATTCCCTGCTCTGCTGAACTGGGCACTCTGGTCATTGGTTTGCTTAAACAGTCAAATTTAATACATTCTCTTGATGCACATTCTACACCTCTGTCACTATCTTCCTTTCTGTTTCTGAAATAATCAGACTACATAGTGTCTTTTGGTATCATTATCTTCATTTTTTTCTCATGACCTCCTAGCATATTCTCCACTTTCTCTTTCTAATTAAGCCTTTTAGTCTCTCAGCCTGGTCAATATTCAATTTCATTTCCTCCCCACCCCTGTCACTTCTCTGTTTGTACATGCCCTTCCATCAGCACTGCCTTCACCCTGCTCTTTATTTGTAGCTGAGATTTCTGATTTTATTCTTTTAGACTGCCATTTTGCTTTTCTTATTCCCCTCCCTTTCCCCCTTTTGGATTGTTTATTTGTTTGACTTGTCTGTGCATTTGCATGCTTTTGTTCCCTGTGTGTTAGTCTGTCTGTCTTCCTTTTCAAGGTACCTCAAGAAACAAGCCAAAGTACACATAGTGGAGAGTCCCAAATATCAGTAAGACTAGAGACAAAAAAAAAAAAAAAAAAAAACACAACAAGAGAGAACAATGGACACCATTAAAAGTACACTTCCTGAACAGAGAGGCCCTGAGCAGTCAATGAGCTTCCATTAACATAGCAATACTCACATGTGCAGAGAGCATAACAAGCTTTTACAACTGACAAAAGACAGAAAGCTAACCAAAATGATTAAACAAAAGAATTCTCCTCTAAAGGAATTCCAGGAAGAAGTCACAGCCACAGAACTGCTCAAAACAAATAGAAGCAACATAATGGAGCAAGAATTTAGAACAATTGTCATAAAACTAATCACTGTGCCTGAAAAAAGCATTGAAGACATGAGAAAAGCTATTGATACAAAGACTATGAACCTTAAAAATATTTGTGACAAATTTTAAAATGCTATAAATGAGATGCATAATAATATGGAGGCTGCCACAGCACGGATTAAAGAGGCAGAGAGGCAAATAGGTGAATTCGAAGACACAATTATAGAAAAAGAGGAAGCCAAGAAGAAGAGAGAGAAATTGATCCAGGAACACTAAAGGAGAATTCGAGAACTGAGTGTTATAATCAAACAGAACAATATCTGTATCATAGGAAGTTTTGAAGAAGAAGATAGAGAAAAAGGTCCTGAAAGGGTATTTAAACAAATTATAACCGAGAACTTCTCCAATCTGGGGAAGAGAGCAGACATTGAAATACAAGAGGCACAAAGAACTCCTGTCAGACTTAACTTGAATCAAACTTTGGAACAATATATCATAGTGAAACTGGCAAAATATAAGGATAAAGAGAAAACTCTGAAAGCAGATAGGGATAAGAGGGCCCTAACACTCAAAGGGAAACCTATCAGAGTAGTTACAAACCTACCTAACAAACCATGGCAGGACAGAAAGGAATGGCAGAAACTTTCAATATGATGAACAGAAAAAAATATGCAGCCAAGAACCCTTTATTCAGCAAGCCTGTCATTCAGAAGAGAAGGAGAGATAAAGGTTTCCCAAATAAAGAAAAATTGAACTAAACAAGCACTACAAGAAATTCTATGAAGGACTCTAGGAGGGGAATGTTGCAAGGAACACAAGGCACCAGAGACACCACTACGAACATGAACACTACAGAGAACACAAGGAAGCTAAACCCACATTTTTCAATAATAACACTACATGTAAATGGACTAAACACTCCAATCAAATGACTCGTGGTAGCAGAATGGATTAAAGAAAAAAAAACCTATCTATTTGCTGTCTACAAGAGATTCATTTTAGACCTAAAGTCACAAAAGATTGAAACAAATGGGATGGAGAAATATCTATCACACAACTGGAAGTCAAAAGAAAGCCGAATTAGCCATACTTACACTGGACAAACTGGACTTTAAAGCAAAGGCAGTAACAAAAGATGAAGGACATTATATAATAATTGCAGGGTCTCCACATCAGGAAAAGCTAACAATTATAAACATCTATGCACCGAATTTGGAAGCAAACAAATACATAAACAATTAATCACAAACAGAAACAATCATATTGATAAGAATGTCCTAATTGCAGGGGATTTTAATACTCCCCTTACCACAATGGATAGATCAACTAGACGGAAAATCACTAAAGAAACAATGAACCTGAACGACACATTGGAACAGATGGAATTGATAGATATATTTAGAACCCCGCACCCTGAAGCTAGGAAATTCACCTTCTTGAGTGCACAAGATAGATCACATACTGGGTCATAAAGCATCCCTCCATAAATATTAGTGAACTGAGATCATACCATGCACACTTTCAGATCGCAATGCTATGAAACTTGAAATCAATCACAGGAAAATGTCTGGAAAACCTCCAAAAATGTGAAAGTTAAAAAACACCCTACTAAAAAACGATTGGGCCAATCAGACAATGAGAGAAGAAATTTATAAATATATGGAAACAAATGAAAATAAAAATGCAACAATCCAAACTCTCTGGGATGCAACAGAGGCAGTCCGAAGAGAAAAGTATATTATAATCCAGGCCTACTTCAATAAACTAGAAAAAGTACAAATTCAAAACCTAACAGAGCACCTAAAAGAACTAGAAGGGGAGCAGCAAAGGCACTCCAAACCCAGCAGAAGAAAAGAAATAATAAAGATCAGGGCAGAAATAAACAATATAGAATCCAAAAACACAGTTGAAAATATCAGCAAAACCAAGAGTTGGTTTTTTGAAAAAAGTAAACAAAATTGATAAACCTTTAGCCAGGCTTCTCAGAAATAAAAGAGAGAACACCCAAACAGACAGAATCATGAATGAAAATGGATCTATTAAAACAATCCCTCAGAAATACAAGCAATCATCAAAGATTACTATGAAAATTATACCAACAAACTCGACAACCTAGAAGAAATGGACAAATTCCTAAATACACATACACTACCAAAATTCAAACAGGAAGAGATAGAAAATCTGAGCAGACCCAAAACCAGTGAAGAAATGGAATCAGTTATCAAAAATCTCCCAATAAAAAGGAGCCCAGGGCCAGATGGCTTCCCAGGGAAATTCTATGGGATTTTTAAAGCAGAGTTAATACCCATGTTCTCAAGCTATTTCAAAAATAGAAATAGATGGAAAACTTCTGGACTCATTCTATGAAGCCAGAATCACTTTGATTCCCAAACCAGACAGAGAACCAGCAAAAAAAGAGAACTACACTCCAATATCTTTGATGAATACAGATGGGAAAATACTCAACAAATTACTAGTAAATCAAATTCAACAGCATATAAAAAGAATTATCCATCATGATCTAGTGGGATTCATTCCTGGATTATAAGGCTGGTTCAATATTCATAAATTCATCAGTGTGATACATCATATTAACAAAAGAAAAGATAAAAACCATATGATCCTGCCGATAGATGCATAATAGGCATTTGACAAAATACAGCATCCTTTCTTCATAAAAAAAAAAAAAAACTCAAGAAAGACAGGATAGAAGGAACTTACTTAAATATCGTAAAAGCAATATGTGAAAAACCCACAGCTACTATCATCCTCAATGGGGAAAAACTGAAAGCTTTCCCCCTGAGATCAGGAACACAACAAGAAAGTCCACTCTCACCACTGTTGTTTAACATAGTGCTGTAATTCCAAGCATCAGCAATCAGACAACTAAAGGAAATAAAAGGCATTAGAATTGGCAAAGAGGAAGTCAAACTTTCACTTTTCACAGCTGACAATACTCTACATGGAAAATCCGACTGACTACACCAAAAACCTACTAGAACTCATCCATGAATCAGCAAAGTCGCAGGATACAAAATAAATGTACAGAAATCGATTGCATTTTTATACACTGAAAATGAAGCGACAGAAAGAGAAATTAGGAAATTGTTCCCATTCACAGTTGTGGGAAAAAACATTAAAAACCTAATAAACTTAACCAAAGATCATAAAGACCTGTATGATTATAACTATAGAAAACATAGAAAAGAAATTGAAGAAGACACAAATAAATGAAAAAACATTCCATGCTCATGGATCAGAGAATAAATATTATAAAATATCATTAATACCCAAAGCAATCTCTGCCTTCAATGCAATCCCTATCAAAATTGTACCAGCATTCTTCTCAAAGCTAGAACGAACTCTCCTAAAATTCGTATGGAACCACACACACACACACACACACACACACACACACATACAAACCCGAATAGCCAAAGTAATTATGAAGAAGAAAACCAAAGTGGGAGGCATCACAATCCCAGGCATTAGCCTTTACTAAAATGCTGTCGTCATCAAGACAGTATGATATTGGCACAAAAACACATACACAAACCAATGGCATAGAATAGAAAACCCAGAACTGGACCCACAAACGTATGGCCAATTAATCTTTGACAAAGCAGGGAAGGGTATCTGATGGAAAAAGACAACCTCTTTAACAGGTGGTGCTGGGAGGAGAAATGGACAGCAACATGCAGAAGAATGAACCTAGGTCACTTTGTTACACCATAACAAAAAATAAACACAAAATGATTGGAGGACCTGAATGTGAGACAGGAAAATATCAAAACTTTAGACAAGAAAGCAGGAAACAGCCTCCTTCACCTCAACTGCAACAATTTCCTACTTGACACACCCCCAAAGGCAATGGAATCAAGAGCAAAAATGAACTATTGGGACCTCATCAAGATAAAAAAGCTTCTGCACTGCAAAGGAAACAATAAAAAAAACTAATAGGCAATTGATGGAATGGGGAAAGATAGTTGCAAATGACATATTAGATAAAGGGCTAGTATCCAAAATCTACAAGGAACTCACCAAACTCCACACATGAAAAACAAATAATCCAGTGAAGAAATGGGCAGAAGACATGAATAGACACTTCTCCAAAGAGGACATCCAGATAGCCAAGAGACACATCAAATGATGCTCAGCATCACTCATCATCAGGTAAATACAAATCAAAACCACACTGAGATACGACCTCAAGCCAGTAGGGTGGTTAAAGGTAACAAATCAGACTATAGATGCTGGCGAGAATGTGAAGAAACAGGCACCCCCAACTCCGACACTGTTGGTGGGAATGTAAACTGGTACAACCACTCTGGAAAACACTGTGGAGGTTCCTCAAAAAACTATCAGTAGAACTCCCCTCTGACCCAGCAATAGCACTGCTGGGCATCCAACCAAGGGGTACAGAAGTGCTGATGCATAAGGGCACATGTACCCAATGTTCATAGAGGTATTTTCAACAATAGCCAAATTATGGAAAGAGCCTAAGTGTCAATCTACTGATGAATGGATCAAGAAGATGTGGTTTATCTATAAATGGAATGCTACATGGCAATGAGAAAGAATGAAATCTGGCCATTCATGGCAACGTGGATGGACCTCGAGGGTGTCATGCTAAAAAAAATTAAGTCAAGCGTGGAAGGACAGATACCATATGTTTTCACTCATAGGTCTAACAGGAGAAACCTAACAGAGAACCTTTGGGAGGAGAAGAGGGGGGGAATGTTAGGGAGAGGGAGAGATGCAAATCATGAGAGACTCTTGAATACTGAAAACAAACTGAGGGCTGAAGGGGGAGGGGGAAAGAAGAAGTAGGGTGATGGTCATGGAAAAGGACACTTGTGGGAAAGAGCACTGGATGTTATATGGAAACCAACTTGACAATAAACTATAAATTAAAAAACTATTGAAAACTTATGAAGAAAATTGAAAAAGACAGAAATTACGGAAAACATTCCATGCTCATGGATCGGAAGAATAAACATAAAATGTCATTAATACCCAAAGCAATATACACATTCAATGCAATCCCAATCAAATTGCACCAGCATTCTTCTCAAAGCTAGAACACTCTTAAAATTTGTATGGAACCACAAAATATCCCAAAAGCTAAAGAAATATTGAAGAAGAAAACCAAAACGGGAGGCATCACAATCACAGACTGTAGTGCCTACTACAATGCTGTCATCATCAAGACAGTACGGTATTGGCCAAAAACAGCCACATAAACCAATAAAATAGAATAGAGAACCCAGAATAGGACCCACAAATGTATGGCCAATTATTCTTTGACATAGTAGGAAAGAGTGTCCAATGGAAAAAAGACAGCCTCTTTAACAGATGGTGCCAGGAGAACTGGAGAACAACATGCAGAAGAATCAATCTAGACCCTTTTCTTACACCATACACAAAAATAAACTCAAAATGATGAAGGACCTGAATGTGAGACAGGAATTGGGAAAAAAAAAAAAAACCCGAGAGGAGAAAGCAGGAAACAGCTTCCTTGACCTCAACCACAGCACTTTCCTACTCGACACATCCCCAAAGGCAATGGAATCAAGAGCAAAAATGACCTATTGGGACCTCAACAAGGTAAAGAGCTTCTGCACTGTGAAGGAAACAATCAGCAAAACTAATAGGCAAACGATAGAATGGGAAAAGATAGGTGCAAATGACATATCAAATAAAGGGCTAATATCCAAAATCTACAAAGAACTCACCAAACTCCACACATGAAAAACAAATAATCCAGTGAAGAAATGGGCAGAAGACATGAATAGACACTTCTCCACAGAGGACATCCAGATGGTCAAGAGACACATCAGTTGATGCTCAGCATCACTCATCATCAGGTAAATACAAATCAAAACCACACTGAGATACCACCTCACACCAGTCAGAGTGGCTAAAGTTAACAAATCAGAAGACTATAGATGCTGGCAAGGATATGGCGAAAAGTACACCCTCCTACACTCCTGTTTGGACTGTAAACTAGTACATCTGCTCTGAAAAACAGTGTGGAAATTTCTTAAAAAATTAACAATAGAACTCTCCTATGGCCCAGCAATAGCACTGCTATTGTTAAAAGGGTTATGTGAGCAAATCATAGCAGAAAACTTTCCTAACCTGTGGAAAGACACAGACATCAAAATCCAATAATCACAGAGGACTTTCATTAGATTCAACAAAAACTGGCCACCAACAGGGATATAGTCAAATTCACAAAATATTCAGGCAAGGAGTGAATCATGAAAGCAGCAAGGGAAAAAAAAATCTTAACCTACAAAGGAAGACAGATCAGGTTTGCAGTAGATCTATCCACAGAACCTTGGCAGGCCAGAAAAGAGTGGCAGGATATATTCAATGTGCTGAATAGGAAAAATATGCAGCCAAGAATTCCTTATCCAGCAAGGCTGTCATTGAAAATAGAAGGAGAGATAAAAAGTTTCCCAGACGAACAAAAATTAATGGAGTTTATGACCACTAGACCAGCCCTGCAAGAAATTTTAGGGGCTCTTTCTAAGGGGAGTAAAGACGAAAGAAAAGAAGAAGTCCCAAATCAACAAAGACTAGAAAGGACCAGACAACACCACTGGAAATTTCAACTCTGCAAAAAACATAATAGCAATAAACTCATGTCTCTCAGTACTGACTCTAAACGTCACTGGCTAAATGCTTGAATCAAAAGACATGGAGTAACAGAATGGATAAGAAAACAAGACCCATCTATATGCTGTTTACAAGACACCCACTTTAGACTTAAAGACACCTTCAGATTGAAAGTAAAGGGATGGAGAACCATCGATCATGCTAACGGTCGCCAAAAGAAAGCTGGAGTAGCCATGCTTACATCAGACAATCTAGACTTTAAAATAAAAACTGTAGGGGTGCCTGGGTGGCTCAATCGATTAAGCATCTAGCTTCAGCTTAGGTCATGATTTCACAGTCTGGGTTCAAGCCATGCATCGTGCTCTGTGCTGAAAATGCAGAGCCGGGAGCCTGTTTCAGATTCTGTATCTCCCTCTCTCTCTACCCCTCCTCAGGTCACTCTCTGTCTCTTTCTCTCAAAAATAAAATAAAGACATAAAAAAATAAAGGAAACCTGTAACAAGAGATGAAGAAGGGCATTATACAATAATTAGGGGTCTACCACAAGAAGACATAACAATTGTAAATATTTATACTCCAAATGTGAGAGAACCCAAATATATAAATCAATTAATTACAAATATAAAGAAACCGATTTATAATAATACCATCATAGTAAAGGACTTCAACACCTCACTAACAGCAATGGACTGATCATCTAAACAGAAAATCAACAAGGAAACCATGGTTATTAATGGCACACTGAACCAGATGGACTTAACACATATATTCAGAACATTTCATCCTAAAATGGCAGAATATATATTCTTCACCAGTGCACATGGAACATTCTCAAGAAAAACCACATACTGGGACACAAATTAGCCCTCAATGAGTACAAAAAGATCGAAATCATACCATGCATATTTTCAGGCCACAATACCATGAAACTCAAAATCAACCACAGGAAAAAACTTGGAAAGATAATAAATACTTGAAGACTAAAGAACACCCCAGTAAAGAACGAATGGGCTAACCAAGAAGTTAAGGGTGGATTTTAAAAGGATATAAAAAACATAGAAAATGATAACAACATAACTCAAAACCTCTGGAAAGCAGCAAAGCAGTTATAAGAGGGAAGTGTATAGCAACCCAGGTCTTCCTAAAGAAGGAAAAAAGGTCTCAGATACACAACCTAAACTTACACCTCAAAGAGCTGGAAAAAGAACAGCAGATAAAACCCAAAACCAGCAGAAGACAGGAAATAATAAAGATTAGAGTAGAAATCAATGTTACTGAAACAAAAAGTAAAAAACAAAACAAAACAATACAACAATCAATGAAGCCAGAAGCTGATTCTTTGAAATGATTAACAAAATTAATAAACCACCAGTGAGTTTGATCAAAAAGAAAAAGAAAAGGACCCAAATAAATAAAATCAAGAGTGAAAAAAGAGACATCACCACCTACACAGCAGAAATACAAACAAGAAGAGAATATTATGAGCAATTATATGCCAATAAAATGGGAATCTGGAAGAAATGGAAAAATTCCTAGAAACATTTAAACTACTAAAACTGAAACAGTAAGAAATAGAAAATTTGGACAGATTCATAACCAGTAAAGAAATCGAATTAGTAATAAAAAATCTCCCAAAAAACAAGAGTCCAGGACCAGATACTTTTCAGGGGGATTCTACCAAACATTTAAGGAAGAGTTAACATCTATTCTTTTTATGCTGTTCCAAAAAATAAAAATGGAAGGAAAACTTCCAAACTCTTTCTATGAAGCCATCAATATCTTGATTCCAAAACCAAAGATCCCATTAAAAAAGATAACTATAGACCAATCTCCCTGATGAACATGGGTGCAATGTTCCTCAACAAGATATTAGCCAACTGGATCCAACAATACAACAAAAAAATTATTCACCACAACCAGGTGGGATTTACACCTGGAATGTAGGGCTGGTTCAATATCTGCAAAGCAATCAATGTAATTCATCACATCAATAAAAGAAAGGACAAGAACCACATGATCTTCTCAATAGATGCAGAAAAAACATTTGATAAAATACAGCATTCTTACTTGATTAAAAAAAACTCTTAACAAAGTAGGGATAGCAGGATTATATCTCGAGATCATCAAAGCCATATATGAAAGACACAACACTAATATCCTTAATGGGCAAAAACTGAGAGCTTTCCACCTAAGGTCAAGAACAAGACAGGGATGTCCACTATCACCACTATTATTCAACATAGTATTGGAAGTCTTAGCCTCAGCAATCAGACAACACAAAGAAATAAAAGGCATCCAAATAAGCCAGGAACAGGTCAAACTTTCAGTCTTTGCAGATAACATGATATTCTGTATGGAAAAGCCAAAAGTTTCCACCAAAAAACTACTAGAACTGTTCCAGAAATTCAGCAAGTGGAAGGATATAAAATCAATGCACAGAAATCAGTTACATTCCTATATACCAACGATAAAGCAACAGAAAGAGAAATCAAGGAATCGATCCCATTTACATTGCACCAAAAGCATAAAATACCTAGGAATGAACATAACCAAAGAAGTGAAAAAATCTATACACTGAAAACTATAGAAAGCTGAGAAGGAAATTGAAGAAGACACAAAAAACTGGAAAAATAGTCTATGCTCCTGGATAGGAAGGACAAATATTGTTAAAATGTCAATACTACCCAAAGCAGTCTACATATTCAATGCAATACCTATCAAAATAACACCAGCATTCTTCAGAGAGCTAAGACTAACAATCCTAAAATTTGTATGGAACCAGAAAATATTCCGAATAGCCAAAGCAATATTGAAAAAGAAAACCAAAGCAGGAGGTATCACAATCCCAGACTTCAAGATGTATTACAAAGTTGTAATCATCCAGACAGTATGGATGGTAGTGTCACAAGAACAGACACTCAGCTCAATGGAACAGAATAGAGAATACAGAAATGGACCCACAAACATATGGTCAACTCATCTTTGACGAAGCAGGAAAGAATATTCGATGGAATAAAGACAGTCTCTTCAGCAAGTGGTGCTGGGAAAACTGGACAGTAACGTGCAGGAAAAAAGAAACCTGGATCACTTTCTTACACCATACACAAAAATAAACTCAAAATGGATGAAAAACCTAAATGTAAGATAGGAAACCATCAAAATCATTGAGGAGAAAGCAGGCAAGAACCTCTTTGGCCTTGGCCACAGCAACTTCTTATTCAACACATTTCCAGAGGCAAGGGAAACAAAAGCAAAAATGAACTATTGAGACCTCATCAAAATAAAACCTTCTGCACAGCAAAGAAAACAATTGGCAAAATAAAAGACAACCGATGGAATGGGAGAATATTATTTGCAAATGACATATTAGATAAGGGATTGTTATCCAAAATCTATAGTGAACTTGTCAAACTCAACACCCAAAAAAACAAACAACCCAGTGAAGAAATGGGCTAAAGACATGAAGAGACATTTTCCAAAAAGACATAAGGATGGCCAGCAGACACATAAAACGATGCTCAACATCACTCATCGTCAGGGAAAGAGAAATCAAAACCACAATGAGATACCACCTCACACCTATCAGAATGGCTAAAATCAACAAGTCAGGCAACCACAGATGCTGGCAAGGATGCGGATACTACTAGTGGGAATGCAAACTGATACAACCACTCATTGTATATATATATATATACAATGGAGTATTACTCACCAATCAAAATGAATGCAATTTACCATTTGCAACTATGCAGATGGAACTAGTGTGTATCATGCTAAGTGAAATTAGTCAGTCAGAGAAAGACAAATATCATATGAGGACTTTAAGATACAAAACAGATGAACATAAGGGGAGGGAAGTAAAAATAATATGAAAACAAGAAGGGGGGCAAAACCATAGGAGACTCTCAAATATGGAGAGCAAACAGAGGGTTACTGGAAGAGGTGTGGAAGGGGGGTGGGCTAAATGGGTATGGGGCTTTAAGGAATCTTCTCTTGAAATCATTGTTGAAATATATGCTAATTAACTTTCATGCAAAATTTTAAAATTAATTAAAAAAATTTTTAAATATGCTGGGTGGAAATACATATATTATGATTCCATTTACATGAAGTTCTATAATAGGCAAAATTAATCGACAGTAGAAGAAAATTTAGAACTTTACTTGCTTTTTGGGACAATAGCAAGGATTGATTCAGCAGGGGTATAAGAGACATTCTGAGGTACAAAGTAATGTTTTATATCTTGATCAGAGTTTGGGTTATACTGGCCTTTGCTTTTACCAAAAGTCATGTAATATACTCTCAAAATTCATGAATTTCAGTGCATGTAGATTTTACCTCCATAGGAAAGAAAACAACTGTAAACAGTGAATTCTACTGAATTATATGCTTGCTCAGAGAGAATTGTACTTATGTCATTTATTTTGAAATGCGTCAAATAAATGAGATGAATTGATGAATAGAGAGAAGATAGATATGAAAAAAAGAAACGTTTTGAAAGGATTTAAATGGTGACTATACAAGTGTTAACTTTGACAAATCTCAACTTTAATGTTTATTTGAATATTTTCATAATACAATATTAGGGGGGAAAAGGAAGGAAAAATATTTTCTGCTGCTACCAAGAATGATAACAATGGTTGCACAAAATGACTTTGACACCACTGATAGAGAGTGACCCTAAAATACATTGACCCTGTTATACTTTTTAAAAAACTATGGTGAGGCTATACAATTAAATAATTCCCTTATAATTTATTGTTTTAAAGGTATGAAGATGTAGTTATCATATGCTATTTATCATAAGGACAGAATGAAAAAACTTGGCATTTGCTGGGCAATTGCATTTGAATTTAATTGACTTGTATCCAAGTGATTAATTTTAATGTTATTGTCAGCACATGGAGGTCTATTCTAATGCACTCAGGTCTTCATTTATTTTGAGTCTGGATTTTCCTTCTGTAAAAGAATAAGGCAGTTCAGCTCAACTAAGTTTTTGACTAGTAGTATTCCAGGCACAGTGCTAAGTGTGACTGTAGAAACTGTATGGAATGTGATCTTTCCCCTCACAGAGTCCCCAGACTAATAGAAAAACTGACATGATCTGTCAAACATCAAAATAGTAGTAAGTGCCATGGGAAAACAGCCTGGAAGAGGGATACATTACTCTGTCTGGATGTAGACTGGGATCATGGAAGTTTCTCTTGGATTCATGTCTGAGCTGGATCTAAATTAAAAGGGGTTAGGCTTATACAAGCTGACCAAAGTGAAGAATGTATCACTGAAAAGTTTCTGGGGAGTGTTGGTGAGGACTGAGTGTCAGGCAGAGGACAAAGTTGGATGTCTCTTCCACGTGTATCTCAATGAAAGTGAATTATTACCAGTCCTCCCAGTCCTACCTACAAAGGCACAAATTGAATTTAGCTAAAAATTGATCAAGGAGAATTTGCACCTTAGTGTGGTTCATGGAATATATGAACTTCAGAAGCAGCCCTGCAGTTGTTAGCAAAACATTTATTTGCCATTAGGTAAGGAAGTGGTCAGGAACATTTATCCACCATGATAGTTGTATAATTAACTGCTACCAGAGGTTAGAACATCAGCAGCCTTCAACAGCGAATCAAACAACAATAACAGAAGTTACTGCTGAGGTAGCAATTACCTACTGTATATAGAGAATCAGTGGGAAAATATGTATTGCATTTAGAGTTTTAAAAAATATTGTCTCAATTCTCACATTCCTATGAAATCAACAATAATCTTGTACATTTTTTATTTCCTTGTTAGAGGAAAATCATTAAAACACAAAGATGGCAAAATAATTTTTCTGAAGTTCCCATTACTAGCAAATATCCTTTAAAGTTGTGTGTTTTGATTTCAAATTTTTTTCCATCCTGAAAAGCAGCAGGATCCCCAACTTAGCTGATTATCATCAAGATCACCAGAGAAGGCTTCAAGACAAAACAAAAACCCTCCAAAATCCTGCTTACCTATATACTTATACACATAAGTAACAAGCAGAATCTGAAGTTAAAATCATAATAACACTTATATTAGCACCCCAAAAATAATACAGATATAAATATAACAAAACATGTACAAAATCTATGGGATAAAAACTACATAACTGATGAAAGAAGTAAGTAAATGGGAAGATATCCCATGTTCATGGATAAGAAAAAAAGACTCAATATTGTCAAGATGTCAATTCTTCCTAATTTGATCAAGAGAGTCAATAAAATTCTAGTCAAAATCTCAGAAAGTTATTTTTGAGGGTATTGAGAAACTGATTCTCAAGTTTATATGGAGAGGCAAAAGAACCAACACAATATTTAAGGAAAGAAACAAAATTGGACTACCCATGTTACTCAACTTTATGACTGACTATAAAACTACAACAATGAGACAAAATTATATTGGTGAAAGAATACATACATTAATGGAAAAGAATAGTGAGCACAGAAAAAGACCCACAGAAATATAGTCTACTGATAACTAATCTTTGACAAAGGAGTAAAGGCAATGTAATTAAGCAAAGGTAGTCTTTTCAACAAATGATCCTTGAACGCATGCACAAAAATGTAGACTCAGACCTTACACCATTCACAGAAATTGATGCAAAATGTTTCCCAAGCCTACATGTAAAACACAGAACTATAAAAGTCCTAGAAGATAACGGGAAATTTAGATAACCTTGGCGATGAAGATGACTTTTTATATACAACATCAAAGACACAGTCCATGAAAGAGATCATTGGTAAACTGTACTTTATTAAATTAAAATGTTCTGATCTTCAAAAGACACTGTCAAGAGAATTTTTAAAAAGCCACAGATTGGAAGAAAATGTTTGCAAAGTAATATGTAATAAAGGATTTTATCCAAAATATACAGAGAACTCTTAAAATTCAACAAGAAAATAATCTTATTTAAAAATGGGCCAAAAGTCTTAAATGGCATCTCATAAGGTAAGAAATACAGATGACAGATGAGCATATGAAAAGATGCTCTATGTCATATGTCATCAGGGATATGTAAATAAAATAAAAATATAATAGTACACATTTATTAGAAGGGGTAAACTTCAGAACACTGACAACACCAAATGCTGCTGGGAGTGTGGAGCAATAAGTAGTCTCATTCATTGCTGGTGGGAGTAAAAATTGGTGTAGACATTTTGGAAGATAGCTTGAAAGTTTCTTATAAAACTGAACATACTCTTACCATGTGATCTTACAATCATGCTCCTTAGTATTTACTCAAAGGAGTTGAAAATGTATGTCTACACACAAAACTGCATATTGATATTAATAGCAGCTTTACTCATAATTGACCAAACTTGTAAGTAAAGAATGTGTTCTTTAGTAGGTTAATGGATAAATAAACTGATATATTCAGACAGTGGAATATTATTTAGTACTAAAGATTTATGAGCTATCAAGCTATGAAAAGGCAGAGAGGAAACATAAATGCACATTACTAAGTGAATGAAGCCAACTTGACATGGCTACATACCATTTGACTCCAACTATATGACATTCCAAAAACGTGAAACCATGAAGACAGCAGAAAGATTATTGGTTGCCACAGGTTAGTGAGGAAGGAAAGAATTAGTAGAGTACAGATGATTTTTATGGCAATAAAATTACTCTGTATGACATCATTGTACATTTGTCCAAACCCATAGGAAGAACACCAAGAGTGAAATCTAACATAAACTATAGATAATGGGTGATAATGATAATGATGTGTCAGTGTAGGTTTATCTATTGTAACAAATGTACCACTGGGCTGAGGTAGTGCTAAGGATGGCATTGATAGCAATGGGGGCTATGCATGTCAGGGAGGGAGTATTTGGGAAATACCTCTATTCAATTTTCCTGTGAACCTAAAACCCTCTTAAAAATAGTCTATTTTAAAAAAGATTTCTGAACTCTTTCCCAAGATTTACTGAATCAGATTTTTGCTGTGGGACCCTAGTATCTGCAACTGTTAAAGTACTCTGTGACTCTTGATGATCACTCTGGTTTGCAAATGACAGGGCAAAATTGCAATTGAAGCTGAATGTAATCAATTAGAAATTATGAAAGTTTCAAGTAAAAATTGTTTGAGGAAACTGAGATATGATGAAGGATAATAATTTAAGGAAAATGGATCCCTCAAAATCTCATTATGTATCGTCATTCATATCTGAGTCATGTTCTATGTGTGTATGCCAAGTGATGTCCTTCTCAAATTACCAATGTTTTATAAACAAAAGAAAAAGAGAGAGATGATGTTTGACACTGTTGTTCCATGGACCATACTTTGAATAGTAAGGTCATAGACTATAAACTCAACGAGGACAGGGCTATCTTCATGTCTGGCTATGTACCTCACACCTCTCGTAATTCCTGGCACAGAATAGGTCCTCATATTGTATTTGTTGAATGAATAAATCTCCCCTTCCTCAAGAAGAATAGCCCTGTCTGATTAAGGCCTTTTTGTGTGTTTTCTGTAAAATCTGTGTGCATAGAGATGACATGTCTTTGCCAGCATTTATAATAGTATATTCAAGTAGAGCTTTTGCTTGTTTGTTCCTGCTTCCCTTTCACTAATGATAAATTGCTTGAGGGAAGGGACTATATAATTTTCTACATGCTTCTCAGTACTCAGAACAGTGCTTGGAACATAAAAGGTACTTAGGAAATGTCTGTTAAATAAATAAATGATTTGGAAAGGCAAAACCTGTTTTTTTATCATCCAAAGCTGCAGTTGAGCTTTCGCTACCATGTACTTCACATACTCTTAGGAGAGCAGAAGAAGAGGTGCATATTAAAGACAAAAGAGGAGTGGGTGTCTGGGAAGGTACATCCTAGAGGAGAAATTCACAAGCAGCGTCATCATCAGATCATATGCAGGAGCTCAAAGGGCTCAGCAAATGGGGAAATGTCTCCACAGAAGTAGACTCAATACATCAGCAATTGTTATTTTCAGCTGGTGCTTTCTGTCATGAAGGATAGCTGCTCTGCCAGGTCAGATTGTTTTGGCCACCTTCAAGGTCATTGTATCTTCCCAGATCTGGCACTGAATCGAGAGGCTGGCAAATCTGGCTTCTTAAAGTGGATTAGGTGGGCCCCACAGAGATCTTTGTGTCCTGGCTGCCTTCCTGATTCTTACAGCTGAAAGCCCTGGTGATGTTTCTCTGAGGACAGCCACCTCTTTTGTCCATCTTTGTATTTGAGTCTAGCCCCCAGGACCTTAGCCTTGTGTGTGATTTCAAACCCTATCACTGCTACAACCACTAGACTTCTGTCATCATCACCTTAAGTGTGTCCTGGTAGGAAAGACACAACTTTACCTGTGGTCAAAGTCCAAAATCAGAAATTGACTTATACACAACTGTCAGAAACAAAATCAAGAATGAATGAATGCGTTTCTATTGAAAAGCACTTAAAGGGCACCTGGGAGGCTCACTCAGTTAAGAGTTGGACTTTGGCTCAGGTCATGAGCTTGTGGTCTGTGAGTTTGAACCCCGTGTCTGTGCTGACAGCTCAGAGCCTGGAGCCAGCTTTGGATTCTGTGTCTCCCTCCCTCTCTGCCTTTAACCAGCTCATGCTCTGTCTCTCTTGCTCTCAAAAACAAATAAACATAAAAAGACTTTAAAAAAAGAAAAGCACTTGAGTAATAATATGAAATTCCATCTCTGTTTTCCGTCTATCAGTTCCTTAAAATTGTTTAAATTCATATCCTTTCATGTAAAAAAAAAAAAATGGAGGGCCATTGAAATGCTATCTAAACCTTTTCCAGAAAAGCACTGAGCTAATCATTCAAACCAGATGATAACTGTCCACACAGACCCTTCTCTTAATTTCTTAATTTCTGTTTGAGTTCCATGGGACTTCTTATCTCAAACAAGAAGATTGGATGTAGTTACTCTTTATACAGAGAACAAACAAAAGAGTTAGTGATATGAATTTGAAATGTCATTTTCAAGTCCAGCTTAAGAAAATGGGGGATGGTCTGAAATTTCACCTTGAGAGAAGTGGACATTAGTTAAGAACGACTCTTACTTATTCTGTCAGTTACTAGATTTTCATATTTCACTGTTTAATACACTGGCATGGTGCAATGCGGAAAGAAGGAAGAACATGGTCAGAGGAACTTGTTGCTATTCTCTCTCTTTATATACACTCACATATGTCTATAAACACACAGACATCTGAATCTATCAATCCATCTATATATCTAGATAAATAAATGTAGCCCTATGTAAATAGCTATACATGTGTCAGTATATCTGCGCACATATAAATAATCTAGGCATTAAATGTAGCTATCTAGGGATGGATGGATGGATGGATGGATGGATGGATGGGTGGATGGATGGGTGGATGGATGGGTGGATGGATAGATAATTTTAAACTTACAGCAAAAAAAAAAATGTTTTTAGTCACGTTCCAATAAGAGATTTTGGTGGTCAAACAACCTAGTAACCTCTACAAGGAAAGCTGTCTTGTCTGGCTTGTGCCATTCTTCATTGTTTTGGACAACTCTTGGAGTTTTTTATTTTAACCCCATTTTTAAGTGAAAGGGATGTGAATTAAAAATGATTTCGGAAACTTTCCTGAAATCTTTTTCAGAAAACCCTTCAGCAGGGCAGCTAGACCGGCCTCCGCCCCAGGCCCACTGGGCGCAGTGGGACATAGCCCCTCTATCTGCTGGAGGCACAGGAGACCATCCCGGGCCAGTGGGAAGACAGGCACTTGAGACCCCTCCTCTCGGCTGGACTTCAGCTGCTCCCTCTGAACACAAGATGCCCGGGGCGCTCCCAGGCCCCCACCCCCTGCAGAACCGGAGCCCTGGGAATTCAGGGTGGGAGGTGACCGCCAGGAACACGCGGTCCTTCCTGGAGGAGCAGAGCGGGTGGCAGCCCCTCGGCCTCACCGCCGGGTGCGAGACTTCACGTCGGAGGAGCCCGGCCGCACCCCACCCCGCTCACCCCCACACCCACCCTGCGCGGGCACTGTCCCCACTCCCTTTGCCCGGGCACTGCCCCACTCCCCCCTGCGCGGCACTGTCCCCACTTCCCCCTGCACGCGG